>JAJJWO010000275.1:0-86726 GCA_021655895.1 Fusarium sp. NRRL 66739
ATTTTATAATTATAATTAAAAGAACTATAGTTACTACTATAATCTATAAGTATAAGATAGTGGTTTTTTAAAGTCTTATATAAGATATTAAGGTTAAGAGAATACAGAGCTATTACTTACTCTAGCAACTTACAATAGACTGCTCGGGTGTCTAGTCGTCTATTTTCCAGTCAGCAGTTATTGCCAAGTTCTATCTATATACCCACGCCGGTAGTCCTGCTTCTTTCAGCTGAAGTGGTAGCTTGTCCTGGTCGACATGATAGTAACCAGTCTTCAAAGGTTGCATTCTCTACTAGAAATGTCCCGTACCTTTTATCTGTCGCCAACGTCCCGAGCTTTCTGCTTTTTTACCTATTTAAAGACGACCTAGTGTTTTGTCCCAAGAGCTTCACATCCCTAGTCTATTTTGCTTTGATATCGGAGACGCGACTGCGGTCATACATTCTATCGCTATCATAATCGTTCTCAAGTAACAGAGGGCCTGCGGTTGGACTGGCCAGGCCGCAACAAGTATCCTTGGGCATTTTATTGAAACTTGCAGTCATAAACTTGCAGAGCTGTCAACAGCGTACCATTGAATACCCAGGATACAGGGGCTAGTCCGTATCTACTATGGCTTGGGCAAGAGAGAAATTATTCTGATGCTCGGTACCTACTTGCGACAATCATCCAATAGGCCATGTAAACGTGTTAATTTAAGGAGGCGGTTTTCCAACTGTGTTCTAGGCCTTTTTCCGTTCTAGAAGTTGAACAGCCACCACCACAATATCCTTAGACATACGATCATCTGGATTTGTGGCAAGGAATAGCTTCAGTCCGGGTGCCCAGCCAGTCGTCTCAGCCTCCATCGCCACATCAATAGGAGTCTGTGCCTTACAAGGTCCCCATCTTGGACTCTCGTTCCCATCTTTAGTGATAAACTGCAGACCACTCAACACTCCCTCAGCCATCCACAGCCGAAGAGTCTTCAAGGAAGATCCACGGACATCCCACTCGCTGTGAATATAGTGCGGCTGATCCTCAAACTCAGAGCCTGAGCTGGATATATTGCAAGAACACCAGTAATGCTTCTCACTGTCCGCGGGGTTCTCTGGAGGCGGAAACTCGGCTGGTCCCACGGAAGCGGTGGTCTTGTCAGCGTACTTGAAGGTCATCGCCACTAAAGGAACCTGCGCCGCATCCTTTTTCGTGTGGCATAGCGTGACTTTGATAGATTCGAGAGGCTTGTCACAGTCGAGCCAGGACAGGGCGGGTTGTTCTCCAGGCATGTCTCCGATGTGAAGGGTTCTCATATATTCGTTTTCCCTCTTGCGTTCGCCATAGATGATGCCAAATTCCCCAAATTCGCCCAGTGGAGGATCTGGGGTCCAGTGCAGGCTTTCAGCGCAGAACATCCAGCCTTGGTGCCTTTCGAGACATTCGTCCATCATGTCGGTTTCAAAGGTGCCGATGGCAGACAAGCACGGGTTGAGGCCATCGCGGTTCGTCCAGTGGCAGTAGAGGCCGGCGACAGCCGTGGGACCTTGATCGTCTTCATCTTCGTCTTCTTCATCCTCGTCCTCGTCCTCGTCCTCGTCTTCGTCTTGGTCATAATCGTCAAATCCGCCCCCTTGGCAATCGTCGTCACTTTCGTCATATTGGTAACCTTCGTCACCTGCGTATCCGTAGTCACTCTCGTCCCCATAGTCACTTTCACCTCCTCCGAGTTCTGGGAATATTCCCAATTTTTTCAATCTTTCCAGTCCTGGCAATTTGGCCGCTTTTTCCGAATCCAAATTCCACAGTCTCTTGGTAAACCCGTAGGTTTTAATGGCTTTGTCGTCTTTGTCGTCTTTGTCATCTTCTCGTAGCGGAAATCTTATCTCGTCTGAGTTGATATTTCCAACAACCAGCTCACGTCCCATATTCGTGACAAAGCGAAGACCAACCACGACAGTTTGAATCGTTGCATAACAGTGTACAATGGTCTCGCGCTTGTCGCAGTCAATGGTGAGGTACTGCATAGCTCTCCTGCGCGGACCGATACAGCGACGAGTGCCGTCCTTGTAGATGGCTTCGAAGCCTCCAAAATGGGCGTCTACTCCGAATGCAACCATGTTCCCGAGGTCATGCCAGCTGCCGTTAAAGACAAGAGACTCCATGGGCAAACTCTCGAGGCTCGAGTGGCAGAGGTATGACCCGAGCTTACAAGTGCCAATATCGAGCTTGCTAAGCGGCAACCGATCCTTCCAGAGATAATCCATGACCTTCTCATCGCCCATGAGCGTGTAATCGTCTTTGAAATCAGCATTCCAAAAATCGGCGTCGTAGTTCGGCTCGTTAGGGGACACGCGCTTGATGCATTCTGAAGGTATCTTGCCGAGAGGTTGCTGCAGAAGAGCGAGCTTTTCCAAGGGCTTTCCCGCAGCCCAGGAAGCATTAAAGCCAACAACAAAACATCCCTCTTTGGGTATAAGGATTCGGATATCGCCCTTAGCCTGGCCTACTTGGATGGGCTTTCTCCGATAGAACTTGAACTTGATTCCCACTACTTTTCGCGGTGTGACATGAGGGCCTGTTTCGCTCGAGTCTGATCCATCGAAATCCAGTCTGTTGGGCTTTGTCTCGAGAGGCTTCTCCTGAGTTGTGATGACAACGCCAGCAAGCCAGTCATTCCTAGGGATCTTGACGTCTTTGTGCGAGACAAAGATATCGTCTGACCCGATAGACTTGGCGTTCTTTTTCTTGGGATATATAACCCCAATACCCGCGAGCTCGCCACTCGCCGTCCAGTGTACTCTGATGACAGGCACGTCATATTTCACATCAATCAGCCTCTTGACGATCTTGATACTCTCTGACGTCTTGTTCGGCTCCTGAGGAAAGGTCAAGGTGGGCACCACGCTCCATGCGGCGCCGTCGAGAACGCCATCTTGAGCCTTGAGTTGCTGATTACGCTCTTGTAGGCGAGCTTGGTACTCCTCCATGATCACGGAGCAGATCTTCCAAATTCGGGACCGGTTCTGGAGTCCCTTGACAGTGCGCTTGCTTCCTGGGCCCTTACCTTTGCTGACTTGGAGCGTTTTTTCGTGGAGCTTGGGCCAACTGATTCTTGGGCTCTGGAGTTCTTCGTCAGGAGGTAGAAGATGGACCGCCCAAGCCATTTCGGTATAGAACTTGTCCTTCCATTCCGGCTTCGCATCTTGCTTCTTCTTCAGCTGTGAGTTGCTGAGGATTTCCCCCATGAGCCAACGGCCATTCTCAACCTCTTCTGGAGAGGTGACGAGGTCTTCATGGCCGATTATGACTCGCCACAGGTCTTTCTGGAACCTGGATGCAGAGCCGTAGTCAAAGTCGAGTGCCTGTGCGGGCTTCCCCTTGTTGGGACAATGGGCTTTGAGGGTTTCGTACAGGGCGACAAGGTCAATCTTGTTAGGGGCTGCAACCTTTTCGAGGATCCTGCGACAGGCGCCATGGAAGGGGATGGCAACTGAATACCTTTGGCTCCAGTCGTATCTATATAGAATCAGTGTGCGGCCCTTAGTATAAGTAGTGGCTGGTACTCACGTTCGTACATAAGAGTCGTCGTCATCGTCATCGTCGGCTGCGAACAGGCCCGGGATCGGATTTTCGTAGGCTAGATACCGATAATCACCTTCATAACTCACGCCGGGAATTATAACAACTCTGTAGGTGTTAGAGTCCTGTTCATTTGTTGATAGGTCTTGACTCACCTCTGAGACTCGGGGTCCCGGGCAAGGATCTCGAGTTCCTCAAGCCATTCGACTTGGCCCTCTGGTACTACCGTTTCGTCGTAATTCTCACTATCCCCTGCGCAATTGGCATAATCACTGGCAAGTACACCGCAAAAGGCGCAGTAGACATCGACGTCCACTTCTCCAAACATTTTGCCGTGTTTGCGTTGTGCGAGTTTACGTGCAAAAAGGAGGAAGTCCCCTTTTTTGTGACCGTGATAAATCCCTGGCGCCAAGGATGTTGCTTGCCTGAGGCAGAACCCCTTTTGATCAGCTGACAAGAAGGACACTCATTCCGTCATGACTTTTGACTTTGGCAGGCCCATATTTACATACTCACAAGGGATATGAAACATGTCCACTCGACTCTACACAAGTAATTTCCATTAACTACTATGTATATTGAACTCAAAGTTACACTGGCTGAATCAAAGATAGACTCTCCTCGAGTCCAGCCCTCTCCAGTCCCCCTCTTCCTTAGTAGCAGGCTTTTCATCAGCAGGAACAGCCTTGAACACGATATATCCCACCTCGTCCTTTGGACTAACATCGCATAGATGAACTCTCAAGCTCCCCAACGCCCTCGCTCTTGCAGGTCCGTCCAGCCCTGAGCCACCAGGTGGCAAGTCCACGTAAGGGTTATCGCGGGTCAAAGAACTCGCAAATCCCACTATGTCCGGTCCACGAATCAACCCTTGCAGGACAAGACCGCCGATGGCCAAAATCTGGAGACATACCGTCGTGACCATCAACACAGTCACCCACGCATTGCTGACTCGATAGACATTGTATGTTGACGTCGCGACTGCCTTTGTGCTGTTCAAGAAGTTTGTCAGGCGGTCTTGATTTGAAGGATCAAGCTCCTCCGCTGATGGATTATCTCTCAACGATTCAATGGTGTGGTTGGAAGGGTTCAAGGTCGCGTCTATATATGTGTTGAACAGAGTGGTTAGGCGCGGTGAAAATCCTCTTTCAGTAACATTTTCCCAGTCTAGTTCCGTCCTTATAGCGAACGGGTGCTGTTCGCCAGCCAGGTAGTTGTCTGTTGACGACATGATGTAGGAAGGCCGCGGACCTTCAGCAGTTCGCCATGACTCAGTGACGTAGCGAGGGAGTACGTTTTCCATTGTGATGAAACTATCGTACTGTGAAGTATGCAGTTGCCGGAGTCGCTTCTGATACATCGCTTCACAGGAATTTGACGTGAGGGTAAGGTTACAAGTAATATCTGTCGCGACTATAACAGGTGACATGCTGCAAACAAACAGAGTGAATGAGTACGTATTCACAGCATTGTTGCTTGTTGCATAATACATAGTCCCTGTCAGGACGTCATCCAACATTATAGGCTTTTTCTCGAGTTTCCGGCGGTTTTCCGTTACATTGGGAATGGAGATTCCGGCGTGAAACGAGCTCTCATAGCTCTCTTCAGACCTGGATCCGTTCAAGAGATCGGAAAGATGTTCTGGAAAGTACTTTGAGGACTCGTTTACCAAAAGGCCAATCCTAGGTGGCTTGCAGTCGAATTCCAGATATGGTCTCTCAACCGTGAAGTTGAATAGCGCTGGGAAGTCAAAATAAAGTCCCCGGATCTGAGTGCCGAGCAAGGAAACATAGGGGTCTGGACCTGGGCCGAGCGCTGGGCGGTCTATGATACGTTTGGTAGCACCATGGCCAAGCGGCCATTGTGGAATCTTGGGTAAGTCCCACAAGTCCATAGGTTCCTCCTTTTGTGATGGAGAAGCCAACAGGCTGGTTGTGTACAGGGTGTCGATGTTCACTCGGTCCTGAGCGACGAGATCTCCGCCATCCAAGTTTCCGGTTTGGTGTACGGGATTATTATAGTAGGCAACACCTTCCGTTATTAATGTTTCATTTCCTTTGGTCAGCAGCCGGGCTGCGCTTTGTCCACCAAGAGGAGACAGACCCCATATGAGGACAATGACAATGCCGACTAGCACCTGTGTGCGGACAAACAAAAGCTGCTCCACGGCGCCGGCAAGATTCTGACTTCCAAAGACTTGCTCGAGTGTAGCCAGTTCGACACCATTCCGTTTCTCCAAGCGCCAGCGAGCCAGGTTCTTGAAGAAGCGGCTGGCTACGGCGGCAAAGACAATCGGGTAGATAGTTGGACTGAGAAGGGTCAAGTTGATGACCTTGTCGCCGTAGGAAGAAACGGGCTCCTTATCAAGATGAATAGCTGCAATAGCAAGCGCTTAAAGGGGATTAGCCGTTGGCTGAGAGTGATGGGGGTTGTCTATACCAAAAAAACATGCCGGCGCAAGAGTGAGAAGAACATCCCAAGCCCATGACACAGTACGCTCTAAAGGTCCGAGGCGAAGGTTGCGTGGACCTTGATGCCAATCAGAGGGAATGGGTTTCTTCTCAGTCACCCGCTGAGACTCAGTTGATTCGGAACGAACAGACGTTTGATCCTCTGTCTGCCGAGATGCGGTTGTATCCCTGGGAAGGGAGTTGGCCACGGGTTCATAGGACATGCTGGTTACATGAAGGGAATCTTGAATTGGTAGGAAAAACAGAGGAAATGCTTGTTTTTGTCTCTTTGGCTTGGCCTTGGAGTCAGCCAGGGTGTTTCACAATGTTGGCTGTGCAGTAATACTGCCAAGCGTTCCCAGCCCCTGCGCTGACGCCATTGTTCAGCAAAAGGTGGTATAAACAGCGGTATCTGCCGCTCTGGCCTGGACCTATTGGCTAGCGGTGGAGGGCTGAAAGGAAGATGAAGTCACCAACGCTGCACTTTACACCACCTGCAGCTGAGTTGGCCGGTGAAATGCCTTTATTCTGCATAATGGCCGAGGCTCGAACGGTCCTAAAACCGGTTTGGTTGGCAGATGACTGCTGCCTGCTTACCCGGTGAAAAGTTGCAGCCGTACGCCAAGAAAGGTTTACCCTCAGACGTCACCGGCTGTGTTACTGTTATCACATCCTGTAAGCGGCTGGTAGGGCTGACCATGGATCCGATGTCAATTCTTGCCCAATATAGCTAGTGAAATATATAATTCCTTACACTTGGCTTGAGTAGTTCAACTATGCATAGAGTGAAGGTCCAGCACCATATCATAGGTATGGTAGCAAAGAACCGTTTTTATACTTGGTTTATCTTAATTCAATATATCGGGATATCATTAGGACTTTTTCATTGTAGTAGATAAAGGAACTGCATGATATTGTAGGGCGATACTGACAAAAAAGTCTTTCGACTAAACCGCTGCCAGACACCCGAGTCTTATCTAATGCTATTGTGTATGTGGTCTTCGGTAGACATCAGTCGGACGGTACTTTCTGATCCATTACTGATTTCAACATACGATTCCCCTGAATTCCCTTTCGGCAAGCTTTCCATCATCACAGCCACTCCTCCATTGTCCGTACAGCCCTGGCAAGTCGTCACCTGTGAGTTAGGCAGCATCCCCTGTGCTATCCAATTCATGATCCTCCAGGACGCCTGCAGAAAAACCAAATTTGCGAGAATTATGGCCAATATCATGACTCCAGGACTCTTGCTCTGAGGAATCGAGCAAAGATACTGCATGACAATGGTCGCGTCATGACACTCGAGAGGCCCCATTTGATCGCGGAATATGTTATATGACTCGTTGAGTAATATCAGATCTTCCTCAGCAGGCGGTACTGGCAAATCAGGACCGGGTATTCTCATGTACCGTGTGTGGAGGCCGGTGGTGCTGGAACCATTAAGAAAACCACCCTTCTGGCGGTTTGGGTCGTCTGACGGTAAGATTGCATATTGGAGGTCTTTTTCCTTGAGGAGTAGGTTATCCGACTGGCAGTTGCCAAGATCCATAGCTACCAAAGAATGCATAATTCTGGTGTAATGAAGGGCCTCTGTTAGAACAAGAGAGAACTCGCGCTACGGCAATATGTTAGTAGCTCATTCATCTGATATGACGGAGCTGATCGCCTACCGAGGGCTCCTTGTTCTGAATCAATCCAGTATTCGAGACAATCCAGCCGTCATAGTTGAAGAAGCTTGATCCGCGAAGACTGTAATATGTTAGCGCCAAGCGACTGTCAAACGGCTGATAAACTCACTCCTTCTGGGTTGGATTCCTGGTATATCCTATTTGTCCAATGACCCAATAAGAGTCGTCGTCACGATCAGGTACTCTCTGGATCTGGGACATAACCATCATGACCCCAGCAAGGTAGGAATTCAGCAGCCTAGTTCCCCACCAAGTGCTGGCATGCGTTTTGATGTCGTTGGCGATGACATACTCATAGGTATGGTCGTTGTCTCCCGTGTATTCCAATCCGAGAGTCAGATTCATGAGACCCATGTCGGACATGACGTTGCACGACGCCGTTGCCGTAGCGGTCGATGCTGCCCAAGACATCCACCAACTAGGGTCGGCTTTGGTATCTAACTTTCGCAGTTCAATGTTGATTTGCGACAAGTAGCAGTCTTGGAGGGTGTTGTTCAAGTATGAGATCGAAGGATAGGGCTTTTGAGATTGCGAGTCGTTCATAGACTGGGTAATTCCCTTGATGGTGTATTGGAAGCCCAAGCTCGTTGTGAAGAAGCGATCGCCGACGGAAAGCATCTGGGGTTGGCATTTCGTCTGTATGTTATCGTCCCAGTTGAACGGTGCTTTCATGAACCACCTATGTCTTGTCAGATCTATAACGGTTTCGCCAAGTTAATGTTATACGCACTCTATTCCTCGGGTTGTAGTGCCGTTGGGATCTTCGGTCAGAATCGACTTGAGGTAAAAGCCGCTAGAGGCAAGGTTGATGATTGTGAACAAAACAGTAAAGATCACACCACCCGCAACGACTACTGGGGTGAACCATCGGAAAGGGTATGGTCTAGAGACAGGGTATGTGAAGTATGAAGTGTGCATCGTGGTTGTGAGTATAATGGCTGGTCTTGAGAAAAGGTCTGATGGACTCGGGAGATTGGTGTATCGAGAATGGGCAGTTTGGGTTGCTTCTTATAAGAAGAAATACTACTATTACATTGCTTGCAGACGAGGGGAGGTATGAAGCGCGGATAAGCAACCGATGCCATTGGCTGTGCATGTCGTGTGTTAAGAGTCCGAAACTGCTAAGCCTCACTTGCCCGCGTTAGACTTGAAGGATTTCAGGTCATGCTTGTAATGGCAGGTAGTATTTGATGCAGATTTAGATGTCTGGGGACGGAGTATAGGCCTATTTGCCGGCTCTAGCGTCAGCCACGGTCGTTACTAAAGAATGGAAGGATGAGGATCCTGGTAGACGCTGGATAAGCCAAAGCACACCCAAAGAGATGTTTATCATCAGCCAGTTTACACATTGTTGGCAAGAGATAATTTGTATCTGATCTACTCTAACGCAAACAACGTTCAACTTCACGCACTCTCTGAGCTTCTCTCAAGGGAGCGCTGATGTGAGAGAAGTCTAAAGAAACTAATAGGTCTGAGTGAAATTGTTACCCGCGCCTGATGATGGCTGAGGTCAGCCAGTCCGCCCCCAAGAAATAGTCCCAAGGAACAGCACCAGTTACAGCTGCGTGTCACATCAGGCAAGCGAATCGTATGAAATCGCTTATCAGTCCAAGCTTAAAATAGGCATCTCACGCGTGACTGTTGATCATTTTTCGTGGCCTGCCAATCACATGACGCGCGCTTGTGCCCCAGAAACAGTCGCGTAGCATGACTTTGTTCTAAATTTACCATGGTGCAATACGGAGAGACCGTCGACGCCAGCAAATAATGGCCTCTAAGCAATGCTTGAAGATAAGACGTCCTATTAACCCATGCATTATAGGTCTGTGGCGGCGACACTACCATGTTTCGCCTCGCATGGCGTCGTCCATTTGGACAAAGGTGGCCACTTCATTACTAGGTCGGTTCTCGAAAGCGCCAGAGGAACCACGCTCGTTCCCAACGACGGGGTTTAGTCTCATTGACCCAGAGCTGAGGGTCGAAGAGGAGGAGATTCCGGACTATCTGCCCGATCGGTTCTACCCGGTACACCTCGGTCAAGTATTTCAGGACCGGTACCAAACTGTCACCAAGCTTGGATTTGGTAGCTCATCGACCATATGGCTTGCCCGAGATCTAAAGTATGTCTCTCAGATTAGCGTTTGCTTGGCCATAAACTAATACTGCTACATTAGAGAACGTAAATACGTCGCTCTCAAGATATATGTGCATAGCTCCCGCTTTCATCGAGAGCTCCCCATATACGACGCTATGACCCCCAAACTTGCAACAACCAAGAACCCGGGGAGGAACAACATAAGGCGCCTTTTGGACTCTTTCCAAATTACTGGGCCGCACGGGAGACACGCTGTGCTAGTAATGCAAGCTGCCCAAATGAGCCTTCGTGACTTCAAGGTTGTTTTCCGCCCAGATGGGTTCGACGAGATGTTCGTCAAAGGAGCTGTCGAAGAATTACTCAAGGCCCTGGACTTTATACATGGCGAAGCACAACTAGTCCATACAGGTATGAAACACCACCTCTGAATTTCATTGTCGGCCTAACGATTGGTAGATATCCATCCGGGAAACTTGTTATTAGGCCTGGATGACAGCTCACAGCTTCAAGGTCTGGTTGACACGGAATTCAAGTCACCAGTTGCTCGGAAACAAGTGACATCAGATCGTACTATCTATCTCTCACGCCTGATGCGCCCAAAGCCAGGGCCGATGTTGTTGTCGGACTTTGGCGAGGCTAGATCCGGACCTGGCCCTCACGCGGGTGATATCATGCCTACTCAGTACCGAGCGCCTGAAACAATCATGTGTGTGGCCTGGAGCTACCCGGTTGATATCTGGAGTGTTGGCCTCACAGCCTGGGATCTTTTGGGACCCAAGCGCCTTTTCACCGCCAAAGATGAAGATGGCGACACGACCGACGCAGCTCATCTCGCTCAACTGATTGCAACCCTTGGCCCACCTCCTTTGGAGTTTCTGAAGCGCAACCGGGAGAGAGCGGCTGAGTTTTGGGATGAACAAGGTACGTTTAAACCCCATCAATGCCAGAATTTTGGAGATTCTTCCGATGAAGCTTACATCTTGCCAGGTAATTGTTTAGGAGCGGCGCCGATTCCAAAGAATCGATCCCTGGAAGAACTGGAAACTCGATTAGAGGATAGCTCAGGGTTCCTTGCGTTTATTCGACGCGTTTTGACGTGGGTACCTGAGGATAGACCAACAGCGAGAGAGTTGCTGCAAGATCCATGGCTGCGTGGAAAGGACAGCTGAGTTACAAAACAAGAAGAGTGATACTAAGTATACACTAAGTACTTCTAAGTCAATACCAATTAATGGTGGCTCTTGTCATGACGACAAGACAGGATAACCGTCTCCGTTCAATGATCTTACAATCCTCGTCACTGCTTGCCTGTCACCCTCTTTTGTCCCAGCCAGCTCCTCGTCAACCCAACCATGTGTAAATCCTCCCCCAAAATCAACCAGCCAAGCATTATCTTGCTCATCAATGATGATGTTGTTGGGCTTGGCATTACCCCATACCAGTCCTTCCTGGTGAAGACGTCCGACGTTTTCTCGAATATGCAGGGTCCATTTGCGCTTCGTCTGTGCTGTGACGGTACTGAGATTGATGCCGCTCAGTCTACGCCCAGGCACCCATTGTTGAAGAAATCCCAAGATTTGCTTAGTGTCTTTGTGATGAACGTAGCCCAAGAGTTGAGGGATGCGTATCCAATTTTCGGGTGGGAATGCGTTCAGTATCTTGCCCATGTATTCCAACTCTCGCCCTTCCCTGGTACCGACCAATCCGCCTCGACCACGCGACTTGCAGAACATGCTCCGCTCGCCGACTTGTACGGCAGCTACCAAGTGACTTGGGCCCCGTAGAAGCACGTCGGCAACTAAGATTTCCTCGGGGGTATATCGAGGCAAGTCTTGATGGATATCTAGCCCTTCCTCCAAACTTGGATCGTTGATAGGAGGAAGGGTGTATGCCTCGCTTGGCTGGATGGGTACGATAGATGAATGGCCAGCCAGGGCTTCTAGACGGAAGTAGATTATCTCAGGAAACAGAAAGTGATGCAGGTTTTGCGCTTTGTTGCCTGTGGAGGGTTCTGTTCCTAGCAGTGGTGCCTGTTGACGGAAAAGAGGCCTGCCAGCAGCGAGAATGACATCAAGGACCTGGTCCTGAAGCTCGTCAAAGTCGCCATCATCCTCGCAGATAGTGGCTTTGGAGATGAGATCAATAAGATGATCTTGCAGAGGGCGATCTGGCAATGTTAGGTGGCGGCTGATTTCGGGGGATGAGCCGTCTTTAGGCCAAATGGACACCGAGATCTGCTTGTTGTTGAATGCAAATAGAATTTCTGCGCCGTCGCCTTCGCTTCCGTGCAGTTCATGGACTGCAATGTCGTCGAGTGCCTCTGTTTCTGCCAAGTCGCCCATTGTTGATGGATTTATCTGGAACAAGGATAGAGCGGGGATACAGTGGCTGAGACAGGTTGGAATAGGCAGCAGTCGATTAGGGCCAGGCTAATGATCAAAAACTACAAGCGCAAGCTTACTTTGACTGCTGCAAGGTAATTCATCTGCAATAAGAATGTTCAAGACAATGCTGGCACAGTCCCTCGCTGTAACATAAGACATCCGATTCGAGCTGTGCAAAATGGCCCGAGCCCAGGGTATACTGCTAGAGCCCTGTAAGTCACAGTGTTCATGCCTGTACAACGTATGAGCGTTGTCGGGGAGACCAACTACCTATAGGCTGGCCACAATCTCTGCTGACCTTTTGTGTCCTGTATACCTACTACCACCTCAATTCAAGATGGACCCTGAGTTGCGGCTAGTTCACAGCTACTTAGACAGGGAGCTGAATGAAAACGCTCTTTTCCTTTGTGAGCGATTACGAGCCCTACAACCCGACGACTTAACCTGGGTTCATCTCCAGTCTCTCTGTTGCTTACGGCTTGGGCGCTATGGCCTGGCTGCCGACTACAGCCGCAACAACGGAATTCGCGGCCATCACCTAGGCTGCTCCTATACCTTTGCGCAGTCATGTTTGCAGCAAAAAGAATACGCGGACGGCATTCTGGCACTGAAAAAAGCTGAGCCGCTTTGGGCGTGTAAAGGGCGACGTAGGTCTAGATTCACGACGGGAAAGCTAAACTGGGAGGAACAAGGCTGACGAGCTTCTTCACAGCTGATGACCAGTCCCCTTCAGAACGCTTTATGCCCGACCGTTCAGCCGTCCGTCTTCTTTTGGGCAAACTTCACAGGGCCAACGGTGACGATAAGATTGCCGTGGGTCATCTTCTTGCAGCAGTGGAATCAGACCCTTTTATGTGGGAAGCTTTTACCAACCTTTGTGACATTGGTACAGTATCTCCGATACTTGATTCCAATTCAGGCTCATTAATCAGCTATAGGAACGACGCTTTGCGTATCGAATATTTTCAAGCGTCAAGATGACACATCGAGTCAGAGTAAACCTTTGCAGCCAGCGCGTCATCAGACGAGACCGACCACCAAACGCGATATCAACCGCACTCGACAACCACTTAATCATAGTTCTCGAGATCACTACCAACAGCCACGTGTCTCTGTGAGTAGTGCTAAAGCTAAGGGCGAAGAGAAAGTAGCAGTGGCGAGCGACAAGTTGGAAAAGAGCTCGAGTGACTTTGCCGTGACTTCGTTAGGGAGATCTCTGCACGCGTCTTCGAAGAAACGTCGCCCGAGAGTTGACTCTGTATCAACTGAAACGTCGGAACTTCAACCAGTTTTGACTCGAAACGAGAACGATGTTTCTTTGAGTCGGTCAGGATCGAGTCTGTCCACGGCTCCGCAACGGAGGAGCGCTCGGTTACTAAATCAAAGAACAAACGTACATGGCTTGTCAGATCGAACGACCGTTGATTCTAGTGAGGTCAGAAACACGTTCAAGCGCTCCACAAAATCGCAGGATACCAAGCGTTTACGAGAACAAAAGACACCCGGCATTAGCCAGCAAGGAGACAATTGTCAGAGTTCTGATGCACTGCCCGAAGGTGAGACCAGTGCGAAGTCTTCTGTGTCCCCTACTATACAGTCGCTGCTCTGTCTCTTGGAAAAGACTGGCCGAGGATATTATCATCTGAGTCGCTTCGAACCGAAAGCCTGTCTAGACGCCTTTCAATCTGTTCCAATGGAGCAGCAAGCAACATCTTGGGTTCTTTCTAAAATGGGAAGGGCACAATATGAGCTGATGCGCTTTCAGGATGCTAAACTCACGTTCCAAGCCCTTCGTAAAACTGCACCCGCTTGGGTGGAAGACCTCGAGATATACTCAACAGTGCTCTGGCATTTGAAAGATGATGTCGCGTTGGCCTGTCTGGCGCACGACTTATCTGAGAGCCACTACCTTTCCCCACAAGCATGGTGTGCTGTCGGGAACTCGTTCTCTCTACAAAGGGACCGCAATGAGGCCATCAAATGCTTTCGTCGAGCATGCCAGTTGTCGCCCCCAATCCCTCGGGCACATTCTCTCCTCGGATACGAGTATTTCGAGATTGAGGAATATGAGAAGGCCACTACTACATTCCGAAGGGCATTGCAGATAGATCCCCGGCATTACTTGGCTTGGGTGGGCTTGGGGCGTGTACGGGAGAAACTGGGAGAATGGGACAAGGCGCTGAAACACTACCTTGCAGCCGAAAAGATCAACTCGTCAAACGCAATTTTAATAATATATATTGCCAAGGTAAGTAGAAAGAATCATAATATTTAAAGAATGTGATAACCTAACTGGTGTAGGCTCTTGAAAAAACCAGCAAACAACGACAAGCACTAGAATATCTTGGTCAAGGCCTCAAGCTCGATCCCCAGAAGACCACCATTGCGATGATCAGAATGCAAGCTGCCGGCATCTACTTGCGTCTTCACCAGCCCGCCTATGCTCTGAGAGAGTTGGAAGTAATTACTCAAATTGCCCCTGGTGAGGCTCACGTGCACTTCTTACTTGGAAGGGCATATGAAATGTCGCAAAATAAGGGCAAAGCACTCGAGGCTTATACAACTGCTCTCAGCCTAGCTCCATGCGTAAGTTAATCGTTCAATTGGGGAGACTCCCCGGTGCTAACTGGCTCACAGAGCGAAGAAATCAAACTGGCCATGACAGCTCTTGATGATTCTTGACATGTTGGCAAAGTCACCTTGCTGGTATTAAACCTCTACTGCTCCGCAGCGTAGAAGTGCTCGATTATTAAACCAGAGGATAAGCGTATAAGGCTTATCAGATTAACCTGCTGTTGATTCTGGCGCCGTTGGAGGCGTACATCTGCTCTGATGTTAGAACGCCATCCCGGCATGTAAATACGCTGTCTGTACTTTCTCAGGCTAACGTCGAATTTATGCTGTGTAATCCTATTGTCCCAGACTAAGTATGTCTGACATGATCTAACCTAAATGGGTTATTTAGTCCGGCTGCTGACCTGTCATAGTTGTCGTTGGTGAGGTTATACCTTTTATAGATTAAGGCCTGGTTATCTGAAACAAAGAACCGTCTTCCTTCTGCTTTGTCTAAGTTCTCCGTGGTAAGTTAATACAAGCTCCCAGTTACAAGTCTCAACTGCAAATAAAACATCTACATCATGAGCTAGACATTATGTTAGGAGGTCTAACCAATCTTCCACTTTTTCAGAGCATTGTAACCCTCCAAGAACAAGCAAGATCCCATTTAGGCCTGTATTTCTCGTTATATTTCAGAACCCATAAAACTGATCTACATGTAATTTCCCAGAGTCTCTCTACTACTTAAAATATCTATTATATTATGTGGGATTCCCCTATGGCCTACAAGCCCGATTATTTCCCTATGATTTACAGTCTAAGCTCTTAGGTGTCTACTTTAACCACCTTGCTGATAATAGGAAACATGTACCAAGGAATAGTGAAGTTCCTCCAAATGCACAAGGGCCCCAATATCCCGGCGAATCCGGTGTCGCTGAATGAGCAAGGATTGCACCAGTGATGGGAGTTCCGGTAAGGCCTGCAAAGCTAACACAGAACAACACCATGCCTAACCAAGTGCCTGCGACACCTGGGCTGGGCGCAAACGAGGCAACTGCCGCAGGCAAGATGGACACGTAGCCACCCGAGAAGAATCTGAGCGATTTATTAGGTGAGTCTGAGCTGTGGTACAAGGGGAGAACCTACCCATATAAAATGGTAAAGACAACAAATGAAGCAACCTTTGTGCAAGCAAGCCATGCAAAGGTGAGAACACCGCACGAAAAGCACAGAGGGATAAGAATAGTAAGATGATTGCTGTTGCATCTATGGCGAGCTCATTCACTCACTCGTCCCGCCAACTGGAGAATGAACGAACGACAGGAACTGAGCTGGTGGCATCGCTAGACAATTGGCACAAGACATACACCCGTTTCATTGATTCGAGCAGTAAGTTGTATCTAACTCCCTCAGCAACTGGCTCTAAATATATTCACAGAGATATTGCTATTGCACTACTCCGCTGTGCGAACGCGCGTGCTTGAGCAACATTCAGGTTACCTACGTAATTACAAGTGCGCTAACCCTCCTTTCGACGAGTGTGTTCTCGGAGGGGAACAACTTTCGACAATAAGGCAAGAGGCACAAAGAATATCTCGTGGTCTAGATATCTCGTGGTCTAGATATCTCGTGGTCTAGATATCTCGCTGATATATAATGGGCTGAGTACTGCCCTAAGTCTATCCAGCGATGACGTCAGGGCCCAGGGTATCGTATTTTTCGCCGACATATGCTATCTCTTCAGTGTCTTGATTAACGACTATCTTTCTCAGGCCCTGCGGGACGTAGCTGGCTCCCATGCGAGGCAAAGGACGGTGCTATACGACCTCCTTAACCGGGCTACTGCGCTACTCGACAGTGCCTCTGCTGAGCATTCCAACAGGGTGCATTGCAGTAGTAGAACCTTTCGAAACGTCTTGATAAGACTACGTGCCAAACTGGACAAGGCAGAAGTTGCCATTGCAAGGCGGGATCGGCACGGCGCGAATGACGTAGATCAAATGGTCGATTCCATCTACAGGGAGATGCAAGGCCAGGCTCCAGCCATGATGCCTACGACAAGCTCAATACATGGCAGTGAGAGTGTGCCAGGGCAGGATCTTGCGATATTGGATGAGACGGTGAATGGGCCAACGGCTTCGATAATCCCTGACTTGTCGGATGATGCGTTGGGAGAGATCATGATGGAATTCTTACCGTCAGGACGATTTGATGCCTTTGACTTTGAGGAGTTGTTTTAGGATAAAAGGATGGTGGACTTGAAATTTGGACTTGTAGTATAATTGGCAGGTATATAAAAGTCAATATTAGCAAATATATAAGCATTAAGTTCTTTATTAAAGGGGAAGGTATAATTTCTATGACCTTTTACTTAAGCCTAGTATTACCATATAATACCCTTCAAGGCATATAGGAGGCTGCTATATTCAAGCAGAAATCACCTATCTCTGGAGCACTATTACACCCGACACATCAGCGAAGGTGGTGGCTCAAGTCCGCATATAGGGAGGATTCCTCCAGGCTTGGCCCTATTCAATGCGAATTAACAGGAGTGAGCTGAAGGATCAAGTGGCAGCGACGGATATAAAGGTTATGGCTTAAATGCGTCCGAGATGGTGGATCTAAATATCAGCTACCAAATAATACAAGTCATGCCTTGTTGGGCAAGTCTGGTGCCCGCAGAAAATGGTGCAATATGGCATCTCCCCAACACGCCAATATTGAGGAATTACACCTGTCAGGACTTCGTATTAGATGCCGCTGATGAATTCCAGAAGACTAAATAGGATATCCATATTAACGCGGCATCCCTCACCCGGTTGAAGTGACCTGCGAAAGCCATGCCATAGCCAGGTGGCCACGTCTCCTTGGCTCATACCTCTTAGGTTCTGCTGTGCGATGAGAATATATGCGTCTGAGCAAAGCATTGTGAGCTCGCCGTAAGGGTTTTCTTGATGGTAGGCTTCCATCACTGGCTGGAACACGTATCCAGGCATTAGGAGAGGGGTCTCTTGACTCGGAACGAGGGCCATTCCATCCGTTGGGTTGACGGGCAGTTGTGAAACAGATGAGGATTCATTGGAGCAGCATGTTGTCATTGGGGCAAATGCATAGCCCTGTATGATTGCTGCGGGTAGCAAACTTATATCATCTGCAACGGCCTGAGGCCTTTCAGTGGGTGGAGAGATGAGGGCGTTGACTTCCGATCCAGATTGGTCATCAGAAACCACTGGCTCAGTAGAAGCCGGGGCGGGCAGTTCCCAAGCGTCAAGATGATCTCTGTCAGAGAGCGAACCGTATGCCTGAACCTCTTCGCCATGAGTGTTGGTGAGAGGTTGACTTTGAGATTGACGGTAATCTGCCTCATTTTGGCATTGAGCCAACCCCGCTTGGAGAGTTTCCAGCTGATCTCTGAGGGTCAAAATAGTCTGTTCTGCTTCGCCAAGCTTTTGTTCCAGTGTTGCGATATGTTCTTTCCGACGAGCACGATGCCGACGCTGATTCTTGCGAACCCGCTCCAGCGTGTGCTGGGCTGAGACCCGTTTGGTCCTGCGTCGTGGCGTCGAAGGTGATCCTGGAGCCATGGTGAGTCGATATCATCGATATGTCACCGATGGGATTCAGGCTTCAGCCTGTTGCTGTATATTTATCTCCAGTCTAAAATGGTGACAGATCGATATCGCGTTTTAGTCAGCATTAACCCGTCCTTCTCGGCTGACGGCTACAAACGACCTACCTATAATTGGACGCCACTTCTCAAGACTCTTAGGGCTGGCCTCTAGTTTGTCTCTCGGATCAGATGATTATGCCGATTCTATTTTGATTGTACATGATACCTCTTGAATGTTTTAAATGATGACATATCGACGCGCTCGCAAGGACTAACTATATATGTACGTGTGCCAGTCAACCTTGGTATTTTTTCATCATAAACTCACCTTCGATACTCTCAATGGAGCCCAAGGAGATCTACGACCAAGTTAATAAGCGTTACGGCTCAATCGCCAAGAGCAGCACCGGCCAGTATGAGCAGACAGTCGCGAAAGCCTTTGGATACACAGAAGAAGAGCTCGCTGGCGTTCCTGAGGGTGCGAATCTGGGATTGAGCTGCGGCAACCCAATTGCACTTGCAAGGCTGAGAGAGGTGTGTATGCCCAGCCCATCCCTGTGCCGTGTCGTTTCGCTGACAGTCGAAAGGCCGAAACCGTCATTGATCTTGGGTCTGGCGCTGGCTTCGATGTGTTTACGGCTGCAAAGAGAGTTGGCCCCAAAGGCAAGGCCTTTGGAGTTGACATGAACAAGGTGCGCAAACTCTTGCCTTCCGGATAGAGTCCAACATCTGTCTAATAGGGTAATAGAATATGATTGACAAGGCGAATGCCATCAAAGCTCACACCAACGCCTTGAACGTCGAGTTCATCGAGAGCGTCATCACGTCCATCGCGCTACCCGACAACACTGCTGACTGCATCATTAGCAATTGCGTCATCAACCTTCTCCCTGCAGAGGACAAACAGCTTGCATTTAATGACATGTTCCGACTACTCAAGCCCGGCGGACGAGTTGCCATCAGTGACATACTCGCGCGCAAAGAGTTTACCGAGGATATCAAGAACAACATTGCTCTATATGTTGGGTGCGTGGCGGGAGCTAGCCAGGTCAGCGAGTATGATGCCTTTCTCAAGACTGCAGGCTTTGACGGTAAACGGAATTGTCCCACCGAGGTATGATGGAGGCTAATTGGTCTCTGCCAGATGTTGTCATCGTGGACAGCAAGAATGACTTGAATGTGTACTTTACCGCCAGCGAGACCAAACCATCGGCCGTTAAGAAAGAAAACCAGGTATCGCCTTGTTGCAGTGTAGAGACGAGAGATAGTTGCTGCAAGCCGGAGAACAAGCAGTCATGCTGCAGAACTAACTCGTCGGCGTGTACTTGCCAGAACCAGACGAGTTCAATGGCCAGTGAAGCCACGACACTCGCTACTCAATTGGGCATCACAGACTTGAACGAATGGGCAGGTAAGGACACTGGACGCTTAGCATCCTAGACATCCCAACTAACCCTTCCCAGGCTCCTTCCAGGTGTATGCTGTCAAGCCCGCGGCGAACTGAGAGCACCGTTGATGGCAAGGGTTAATGGGTTTTCTGGCTGGGAGGCGGATGGTCTTGTCATCAGTAGCTTCTGCTGAGTGTTAGTTTTCTTCTTCTTGCATCAATACAATATGCAGTTCAACACGAATATACCCAAGTCTTGCTCTATTATTGCATGAGACATGCCACTGTGGGTAACAACTTGGCTGTCGTACACATGTCGCACGGGTGGAGTTGAGTAGTAAAGTCAATACCATAGACTATAAAGAGCCACGTTTTGTTGGTGAGCACAACCGTGATCTATGATCCTGAACATGGGCCTCCAACCTCGCTCAGCCCCCTCACCAAGCCTTTCCAGAAATAGATTTCGTCTTATTCGCAGACTTAAGCCTGCCAAAGAAGTTCCCACCCATCACTGCTGTTCTCGCCACCGTCTCGTCCCTCTCGCAATGTTCAGAGCACTTCCGTGGTGGTATCTGGCCCTGCGACTCGTAGTAAAACCTGGATATCTCAAACTCGTGATACGTTCCCGGTCCTACGCAAGTCATCTTCTCTTTGGTCCGTTCCAGCTGCGGCCAGCATGCATCGCACCAGTTACACCCCGGGAACTCGTCTGACTTGTTCGCGCTGGTGACGCGCACAATCTTGCCGCAGAGCTTGTTTGAGCAGCAGACTGTCTTGTCCATGGTCGGCCACCACTCGCGGAACTCGGGCTTTCCTGTCGCCATAATTGACCCTCTGCTCTTGAGTTGGAGCTTCTCGCAGATATCATTGCACACGTGTGTTGCGAAGAAGAACTTGAATCCTTCTTTTCCGAGGTTTGTGTCGGCAAGCTTGAAACGCTCCGGGTCGAGTGTATGGATGGCTGGGTCTGTGAGAACGTGGCCGACGCCTTGGAGATCGCAGACCAGAAAACTTCCCCATGACCGTTCGTATGTAAAGTGAGAAAAGGCTTGAGCTGCTTTGTTGAACTCATCCTCGGGATCTTCTTCGTTGACGTAGCTGCAGTTGTTGTTGTACTTGACATATTCTCCCTCGATGAAGGGCTCGAGAGAAATGTAATTTGTGCCAGATATTCCTGTCTTGCCCTTTAAACACGTCGTCACAATAAAGTCGATCGCGTGCTTGTCGCCCGTCAAGGCATTGAACTCAAGAGCAAAGGCCTTGCAAAGAGCCTGACATCGCATGTCCTCGGCTAGATGCGCAAGCCGCTTGCCGCCGCGCTTGAAGGACTTGACCACGTAGCGATTTGTCGAGTGCTCTGTCTTTGCGCAGTATGCTAGACGTAATGCACCCTGAGCGAATGGCAGTTTTCGCTTGTGGACAGTGAGCTCCATGACGCTCAGCTTGATGTTATCGTCGTGGGCCATCATATCGTTGAGAGTCCCAGCGCGATGAACGACTGTGTCAGGTGAAAAGCCCTCAACGACGAGCTCTTCTTCGAACCAGTCCGGCTTGTCCCATAGCTTTGCCACTGTTTCAAGTAGCGTGTGTTTCTTAGTCAACCCGTGCTTCTCCTTGATTTCACCATCTTCATCCTCGCCGATGGCGTCCAGTTGAGATACCATAGCATTCTTGGTCGCTCCCTTCTCGCCGGTTCGAGAAGCTGTCTCAGACATTCGAACTGCAGTACGAGAAGCAGATGCGGTGACACTCTTGACAACCAAGTGTCGAAGAGCGCTATAAGTAGCTCCCAGGTTTGACTCTTCGAATAACAGGTTGCCTTTAGCTGAGCCTCTGCTCCCGCCTGCACGGGTACTGCTGTATGGTTCAGACCTGGCTTTCAAAGCCTCTTCATAATATTTGTTGGTCTTGAGAAGCTTGCAATCTGCAGAGGCAGCGGCGTACTCGTCCCGGAAAGTATAAACCATGCGATCCGTCAAATCACTAATGCGAAGAAATGCGTAGTTGATATTAAGATCAATCATCTTTTTCAAAAGAGGCTTATATGTCAGGTTATGCGGCTCGCTTCCCATCTTGAAGTATTTGTCAGACTTGGGAGGCAGTGTGTGAAACTTGCTGCCATGTGCTGGTGCGTCAGCAATATGGATGATGCATCGCGTTGGGTTCTTCCAGCTGGTATTGATGGCTCGTTGAATGCCTCCCAGGACATCCTCAGGTACGTCTCCTCCACCCTTGTCACTCAAGCCGTCGATGAAGGCGCGAACTGTGTGAATCTGGGAAGTAAAGTCGATGCATTGAATGTGGGGGTTATCGCCGTGGTCTTTGTAGCTAACCACCGCGATACGCACTTCGGCCTCGTTGTAGAAGGTGTCTGTGAGATCTTGCATGATTTTCTTGACTTGCTCCTTGGCTGCATCGATATACGGCCCCATAGAGGCCGTGGTATCTATCAGGAACAACAGGTCCGTTGCGCAGGCTGCTTTGAACATGCCGTCGCTGGTAGACTTCTTGATGTCGGCCGCTGCTTGTGCCTCTCGCTTGAGTTCGAGAACGCGCAGCTTGGCTTCTGCAGCAGTGAGGCCTCTTGGACCGGTCTCTCGTGTTCCTGAAGAACCGGATGATCTGAGGCTCTGGAGATGGCTAGCAAGAGGTGGCATTGTTCTAGGTGCTGATGAACCATTGTTTGCAGAGCGGTCTATGCTCTGGGGGTAGGGAGGTGGACATGTTGATGTCGAAGAAATAGTTGATGCCGTGGACGTGGAAGAGGAACTGCCGGTAGAGAACGAGGTCCTCAACATTTCTTCAGCTATACACTGGACATCCCTAGCAGTCACATTGTTGCGTGAGGTAGACGCTGGGGGCGAGTAGGGTGGAGGAGCAGACATGTTGTAGACGCAGCATAGACTGTATCGAATGAAACGGTTCTATACAGAAAACTATCAAGAACAAATCCTCAACTGGATACTTATACTTGGGTGGTATGTGTAACACTCTTAGAGGATTATAGCAAAGTGATAATACCTCGTTTATCAACATAAAGCGCCATTAGACAGCTTACCTTGGCTGCGCCCGATTGCCCGGCCAAGCTTAAAACGCCCAGACAAGGCACGAAATGCACTATCGACTGTCTCACAGTAGCCGGGCGTTGCGAGTTAATTCCGCCCTACTCTGTAGTTAGTCTATCCAATCACATCCCCTGCAAGCTGCACGCTTCCAGTGTTGATCGACTCAACGTTGACAGGTAGCCAATCAAGTACAGGCACGAATGGTGTAGTCCTGAACCACCTGATCGAGGCTATGTCCCCAATCCATGGAAATGAGCCGTTAAGCCAAGAATGGAATGCTCAGCGAGAGATTCTTGTCAGTGAAAGCCTAACGCGGGGCTCACTAACACATGTTTTTGCCCAGCTGTGCAACGCATCCTTGTCAGCCCAACAGTTCGCCCACATTGAGCCAAGACGAGCTGAAAAGTCGAAGTTGGCAGTGCTCAAGACTGTTTGCCCGCTTTGTTAGGCTTCCTTATTCGGTTGTTGTAGGCATATTCGCAGCCTGAGGGGATTTTGGGATTTCACTTTTCTTGTTTAAACCATTCACCCATATTCCAGAAATTCATACTTCTCGCTTCCTCATTGTACCAGATCAAGCACATTTTCTTTCAAGTCCCATGACTCCGAATAATGGCAGATAACCGACGCATCGAGTGGTTTCTAGGCAGAGCAGGCCTTCATCCACCCCTTCGCCTCTCACGACTGACAGAACCCGCTGCTCAAGACTTTCTCCCGTTTGATGCACACAATCGAGATGCGGCTCGACAACTTCTTGTTCAGCAAAGAGCCAATGACCCCAGCTTTAGACCACCAGAGCGACAAAAGCGACATATCTTTCGGTCCAAAGACCAAAAGGTCGAGGCCTGCGACACATCCCATTGGACCTTTACAAAACATGAAATCGCCAAAGCTTTTGATGCCCTTCTTTCGCAGCAGGCGCTTCCTCCTGCTGGTGTCGCTCAGGCGCTGATACTTCACTCCACGCTGACGTCGTTGGATGAGCTCTGGGGACATTTCAAGGATCCTCAGCTTGACAAGAGAATGAAAAAGAGTCGAATGAGCTCTAGTCCGATTAGTACCAACTCGCAAGACATGACGTGGCTGGACAAGGCTACATCTTATGGCAACTTCAACTATATTCATCTGTTATGTCAAACTCAAGTGAGCCAAGCGATTCTCGACAGGGCATTCGGAGTGGCTTTGTCAAGATCGTCACTCGAATCCATGAAACTTCTGCTCAGCTTTGGAGCTATCGCATCAGGCTACCAAGAGCAGATTAATCAGCATATCCGGGCGAACAACTTGGATCTCGTGAGCCTCTTGTTGTCTGCACCAAATTCTATTGATCTTGAAGTTTGGAAATCCTGTCTCGAGCAAGAGCTTGTAAGATCATGTTCACAGAGCCTTTCGCTATCCATCCTATTACTATTATTGTCGAACCGACCCAACCTGGTATCTGAGTCTCTGCTCCTCAGAACCCTGGGACTACAGAGTTTCGAGGCCACAGCGATTGTTTTGGCTTACGCCAGCTCCAACCAAATATTCTTCGGCATACGCCATCAAGTCTGCGAACTGGTATGTCGGGTCCAAGATGATGGGAATAGGCTAGTGCTTCTCACTCTGCTCTTTGAGTCGGGTCTTATTGGAGACAATTTGGTTCTTCGCGAGGAGCTTGTGAAGGATGTTTGGGCTGAAAACGTGGCACTCGTCAAACTCCTTGTTCAAGCTGGTGTCAGCATTGACAGCCCTCCACACAATGCTCTACAATGGGCTGTATCTCATCTCGATTTTACTATCCTCGAGATCCTTAGACATGGAGCCTTTTCGGATTCGCCTGCGCTTGCACTAAACTATCTGCCTGAGACAACCTCTGAGTTGGACATGCTCCAGTTCATGAACCTGTTCGGTTACATGGGCTTAACAGGTCATGTTCTCGATTCTCACCTGATTCATGCTGCCCAAAAGAAACAAACCCGTCTTACGGAGGCCCTCTTACGCTACGGAGCGTCGGTTGAGTTTGATCAAGCTGCTGCTATTCATGCAGCTTTGACGTCAGCTGATCTAGAAATGCTCAGTGTGCTTCTTCAGGGTGACTGTTCATCGGAGGTTCTGTCGACGACGATATCGGTAGCTATGAAGATAACTTCAAGGCCCAGTCGACTCCACGCAATGAAGGCCCTTCTAGAAAAGGGAATCAATAGCCAAGCACTGGGTCCACCTCTACAAGAACTGGTTTGTGAAGATCCAGATATCGACACAGGACTGGTCAAGCTTCTGCTCGACCATCAAGCACCTCTAGACTACTCAAAACAGATACCAGATCGTCCTGTCATAATAGCTACCAGGAGAAGAGACGTGGCAGTACTCAACATGCTTTGCAGTGCAGGCCCAGACAGCGAGACATTGTCCGCCGCTCTTCCCATTGCTTTCAGTGGCATCAAAGCATATGGATATGATGTTTCACTCGAAATGATGACTCTGCTTCTTAAGCAAGGTGTGACCGGTCCAACAGTACACGAAACACTTCTCAACGCCACGACAACGGATTCTTGTTTAGATATTATACGTATCCTGCTTGAGCATGGAGCTGATGCAAATCACTATACTGGGAAAGCTTTCCAAAATGCCATCGACGCAGATAATTATACACTTCTGGAACTATTTTGCAGTTCATCCGCTCCATCCCAGTCTACTGTGGACATAGTTCTCCCGAAAATCATCGACCCAAAGCATTACAATCTCGCGACCTTAACCCTATTCCTAAACGCGGCATCAAGAACATCACCAAAACCCTCTCTTGGCAGCATCTATTCCTGTGTCAAAGATCATTCACATCTGAAAGAAGTCTTGCCATGCTTGCTACGACACGGTCTGGATGTTGACGGAGAAGAGGGCTTGGTGCTATGTCTTGCTGTGCAAGAAAAGGATATTGATCTTGTTCGAACTGTTCTCGCTTCCGATCCCAACATCTCGTCACTTTTCAACGCCTTTACTCAGGCATCCCTAGTTGAACCTGCGGCAATCAGACTCCAGCTCATGGAAAAACTATTGGTCAAGGCCTCAGCCGAGATTGGACAGTCCAGAGCCCTTCTCCAAGAAACGACAACAGCTTTGAACGGGGATCTTGATGGTCTATGGTTACTTCTCAGCCATCATGCAGATGTCAACTTCAACGGGGGAGAGGCTGTTCAGGCCGCTGCAGCCAGTGAAGCGGGATATCCCATAATCCTCAACAAGCTGATCTCAGCCGGTGCTACGGCCACAACCATTGAAGCGGCATTCGAGGTTGCGAGCTCTTCGGCCATGAGTCCAAATGTCAAGATCGGCGTTTTCGGAAGCCTTCTTGCCTCCAACCAAGACATCTCAGTTAAGATTCTCTCCACAGCTCTGAGGGAAGCTGTTGAGAAGCATCCTGAAGATGAGCATCTGCCTGAGCTCCTCCTGAAACATGGTGCCAAGCTCGAGCTCCAAACGCTAAAGGCAGCACTCAATGCTTCCCCTAAAAGCATGTTGCAGACGCTCGTAGATCGGATAGACAGTATCGGGGCGCGAAACTCTTTTTTCAAGTACCTCAGCTCAGCGGCTGTCATGGAGGTTGAAGATCGAAAGCGAGTATATGAATCTCTCTGCACACAGGGCGTTTCTCAACAGGTGGTGTCAGACTCCCTTGTTGACACAATCAAACACCAGCCAAGCAACTTTGTGATCGCCAAGTTTCTTCTCGACCATGGAGCCCGAGTCAGTCACAAAAACAACGAAGCCTTCATTCTATCATTTCAAAGAAAAGACCTTGACATGATACAACTGCTGAGTCAGTACCTTGTCAAGGGCGAGGACGATGGAGCAGCGAGCCTCGTCTTTGTACATCCTTTCCTACGGGAGAACCCATCTATCGACCCGGCCGTCCGCGCTGCCATATACAGCATCGTGCTAAAATACAACATTGACAAGGAATATCTCTACAATTCTCTGATTCATACACTCGAGACGGCTAAACCCAAGTCTAGCGTTACAAGCTTGCGTTTACTTCTTCAGTACGGAGCTGATCCCAACGAGGAAGACGGTTATTGTTTTTTCGTGGCAGCAGCTAATAAGCTGGAGTCTTACTTCCGAGAACTATGCCGGTATGCGGATCTGGCTGTTGTCCTTCCTACACTTCTGCGACGACTTGAGAACGAGAATGTCATAGTCCGCTGGTTTCGTATTTGCTTTGAAGAACAGCCCTCTCAGGCTGAGAAGGGACTTCCAGAAAGGCTTCTGTTTCAATGTATACGGAAGTTTCAAAATACCACTGAGCTTTTAAGCCTCCTGCTAGAAAAGGGATTGTCTCCCGCAGCAAAGATTAGATATCGCATTCGAAAGAAGTGGGAGGAGGAAGAGATCACGCTACTCATCTGGACTATCGTCTCTCCACTCAACATCGACAACAAGGTTACTATGCGCCTTCTTGAGGAGAGACAAAAGGGTAAGTGTCTACTAATTGGGCCCAAGTTTCGCAGAGCTGACAGTATGATAGCTCTTCTAGCATATACAACACCAGTGTCCAATGTTTCTGCTGTCTTTCTTTCCCTTCTTGACAAGTCACGAACACCAGTCTTGGAAGCTCTTCTGAAGTTTGACCGCTTCAATGTGCTCAACAGTACCATTTCTGGATCTACGTTTAGTTCCATGGCTGCATACCCCAAGAAGCCAAAGACTGAGTTCTCGAGCTTATTCGAGGATGAGGACGAGATTTCCCCTCGCGAGGCTTCCCTGTTTCTGGGCAATCTGGACGCCTTCAAACTTCTGAACCAGTCGGGAGTTCCTGACGATGGTACTCTCCATCTAGCTTCACTCCTAGCTCTTCCAGACTTTGTGCGATGGCTCCTCGAGAAGCACGAGCCCAACTACGAAGAGGAAAACTTCGGCTTCATGGTTCCACTGGCCCTTACATGCTTCTCCAAGCCCTTTCCCTGGTGCAAGGTCGCCAACGAGGAGACGGAGTGGATGATTCGCTTGGAAGAGACGATGAAGATTCTGATTCCAAGGACCTTGTCAGGCTGGAGATATAGAAAGAAGCTCCCTTTACATCTCGCGCTTGATAATGGGTCCCAGGTGACTATGGCCATGCTTCGGGCGCTTAACGTGCGGAACGAAGTGACTGAGGAAAAGGCGTATACATATACGGATAAGAGTGGGATGCACTACTCGCCCTGTGAGTATGTTGAGACTTTTGTGGAGGTTAGTGATAAGGAAAAGACGAAGCTTAAGAATTGTCTCGGGGGGCATGGGCTTCATTAAATCGTTGATGGAGGGTGAAGCTGTCTGATCTGGCATTGAAGAGCGGCTCTAGAAGTTTCAAATTCAATACTCAATGTAGCTATTTAATCCACAAGCCGCTTTTAGTCAACTATTTATTCGATTGTCCTGTATGCTCAAGCGTATCCCGTCATTCTTGTGATAGAAGCAGGTTAATGTTCGTCATTAAAAGAATATCTGTCGTTTCTCATCCTTCTAATGAATCAGCTTGGTGACTGACTTGCCCGTGTTGGCACCCTTGTAAACATCTATCCAGGCTTTGGGATGGTCCTCAATCGTGGCAGGGACAACGTTCTCAATATCGACATTGATCCGACCCTCCGCTGCTGCCTTGATCAGCTCCTCCATAGCCTTTGGTACCTGGTCCAGGTGATCATAGAGGAAGAAGCCCTTGATAGTCAATCTTTGGGAGATAATCTCGAACCAGTTGTGCAACGTCATCGGTTGGTCGGAGTTGTATAAACTGACAGCTCCGCACACAACAACAGTGCCAAACTTCCTGATGCGGGTGAGCGCGGTGTCGAGAATAGCACCACCAACATTGTCAAAGAAGATATCTACTTCATCCGGCGTAGCATCCTTCAGATCCTGAGCAAACGTCGGGCTCTTGTAGTTAACGCAGGCGTGAGCGCCGAGATGGTCTCGAACCCAGGCGCACTTTTCCTCGCCACCAGCAATACCTACAACTCGTTTGGCACCCAGTAGCTTGACGGCGGTCTGCACAACCATAGAACCCGTAGCTCCGGCTGCAGCCGATACGAGGATTGTTTGCTCGGGCTTGGCTTGGCCGATGTGTAAGAGACCGACGTAGCCTGCTAGACCGGAACCTCCAAAGGCACCGAGGTAGTGGCTGTTGGAGAGGCCGGCGGGCAAAGGAGCAATGTGCTGGACGGTATCGGTATCCAGGATGATCTTGCCGCCCCAGGAAGAACGAAAGGGTTCCATAACTAAATCGCCTGTCTTGAACTTCTCCGACTTTGACTCGAGCACTTCGCCAACGATACCCGAGTGCATAGCGTCTCCGATCTGCATGGGAGGAACGTACATGCGATCCTCGTCGACAGAGCATCCGAGAAAGGTTCGAAGGCCTGCATCGTTGGAGATGTAATGCACCTTGACGAGGATCTGCTCTTCCTTGAGGGGTGGAAGTTCAACCGTCTGCAGGGTAAAGGTTGGCTCTGGGCCATCAATGGTAGGCGTGCCTTTTGGTTTGTTGGAGAAGATCCACTGCTTCATGGCGGGGGCAGTGCCAGCCATTCTGTAACATATAAAGGGATAAGGTAAAGATCAAGAATGTAGGGAATAGCTTCTAGCTTGAGTCTTTTTATACCTGGGATGACAAATTACCTATCTAATCGTTAACGTTAACATTAGTGATGCATGCCTAGCCGGTGAAACGGAGCAGATATTTCCCGGCTTCTATGGATCGGATCCATTTCTTTGCCAAGAAATGCTGAGATGTTAGTATGAACTGCATGTGAATCCATTCCCATCTCACACGAGCTAGGATATCACTTACATGTCGACAAGGGGTGGCTAATTTTAGCACTGATGTAGGGTGGGGGCCAAAGTATGCTTACGGCGTTGAGACCTTTCCTTCGAAACAACATCTATTGCACGCCTCCTACCACTAAAATGGCGGATTCTCAGCGTCAGTCCGCCTTCATTACACACCTTCCTCGGGAGGTCCGCGACAGTATTTATCTCGAGCTATGGCGGTTGTGCGGTCTTCGCCAACATATCGTCTGGCACGATGATGACGACAAGACCAAATCCCATTTCTGTCGGTGGCAGTGTACGACGCCATTCCAAGTCGAGGACAAGCTCCAACAAGATATCAACGCTTTTAGAATTCAGCTGGGAGTTCCTTTAGGCAACAGCTTCACCAACAGAGCCTTTGTTCTACAGCTTTATTCTCCATGGAAGAACCACTGGGCTTGCGGCCAACGTATTGCAGACATGCACGGTAGCGATTGGGATGATTCTATTGATACCAGCACTTCTCGAGGGCCCTGCTGGGCTATGCATGACCAGGTTTCCGAGGCTCCTTCGAGATGGAGCCCGTATTTGAGCATGTTGCTGTCGTGCAAGATCATGTAAGATCACACAAAAAGCACTTCTCGTCCCCCAGGTCACTGACTCTTGTTCTCCAGATCCTCGGAATGTTTAAAGTCAATCTATGGATCAACCACCTTTATATTCACAGACACCATTGCCCTGAACATGTTCGTCGGCTTCTGTAAAGTACCACCGCCAATGCAAACCTGGCCAAAGATCGGTATACCGCCACCAGCATTTCGCATCCATGGCCAACATCTCGAGTTATCGTTAACTCCAGTCTTCTCCACACAGCTGGCGTGCTCGTCGCCTTGGTGGACTCCAGTACTAGAGGAGCGTCACGACTCTCTAGATCTTCATGGGCTGCGACTTGATCTCTTGGAACATCTCACTACTCTTGACATCTGGGTAGCTGCCCGCTCGACATCTTGTTTGGTCGACGACGACGCAAGAAATATCGACCAGAGCCCCTATAACATTACCCTGTTGGATATCGAATCGTTGAAAGAGGTCTTGTCTCCACTGCAGTGTATTGACAACGTTACTCTGAGTATGCCGCTAGCTCAATGTGACGAGCCTGAAGATGGCTATGTCGATGGTGCTGCCCAACCCCCCAATATTCGTATATGGCGAAGAGGAGCTGGAGATTATTATCATCCAGCCTTATATCCAGTCATTGAAAAGGGGCGCCTTGATAGTGACATCTACTCGAGTAACGAACGGTATGTGTGAGTACGAGGTGAACATTGCTATCGATGCTGATATCTCTCACCAGGAAGATAAAGCTGGGTTACAACCCGGAATCTGTTTCACATGTTCACTACCTCCCCCCCTTACAGTCGTCACCCGTACCCGAGGAACGGCAGCATGGTAGCCGCATAGCTCGAATCGTGGGATCGATACGCTCCAAAGGAAAATGGCTGAAGAGAGATCGCTAAGAGTAGTCAGAAGAGGTGATTGTGGAGATGGGATAGATCAGGAACAGGCGGAATGTAGTCTTATTGAACACATCGGAAGAAAACACGGAAACGCTACACGCAACGAAAAAGCCTTATCTATACGAGTGGAAGTTGGCTGGGGTTTTCTTCTGGCATATTAATTAAAATACAAAAGCTAAAGGAAAGTATACGAATGGAATAAACCATGGGTATTGACTTGCTAGCACGTCAATTCCCTGCTGCACACGTTTGCAATCACTGTCCTTCGTTCCAAAGAAACCAGGCTACTTGAACGCTCCAGTTTCATTGACTTGGTGATGTTGGTTCTGTACGTCTCATCTTTGTCTGTTTAGACAGTAAATAGTTAGAACTTGTGTGTACAGGAACGAAAGGAGCACTCACAAGACGAGCTGTGCATTGTCCACCGAATAGCATCGGCGGCGCTGAGGAGATTAAGCCAGAAGGTGAAAACCAACAAGAGCTTCATGTTGAAAGATTGGAAGTTTTTGACGGCAGTGTTCTGTCTTTCCTGTGTTTCTTTGCTTTGCTTGGTGCAGAGGATGCTTTTGAGTGATGACTATTAACAGACCAGCCAAAGGCCATGTATTTATACTTGGAGCACCGGATGGGATATGTGCAAGCAGCCAGAGGGATAGGGGAACCGGTCTCATGCTTCCCCTTTCCGTCTTTCACGCCAGAAACAGAAACACCATTGTTTCTGAGTTCTAGATCATATCACTGAGACGAAAAGCTTGGAATTTGCACAAATCAGACCATATTACTTGGCGTAAGAAAGTTTTGAGGCCTATAGAGTTCAGCAATAGTTCTCTCTCCGTCTGCGAGTATCACGTCAGACAGTAGCGCCAGGTACAGTTATGGCTATAGCAGGCGGCAAGGCACGGAGCAAGTTTACAACGTTGGACATATTATCTCATGATTGGATGTATCGAATATAAAGGATACATCAAGAGCTCCGACTCACTTGCATAGGAGGGTCGGGTATTTCCAATTTCAAGTCAAAGCAACTGCGGCCCCCAAGGATTGTGCCGCAACTCACTGCCCCCACGATAATCTTCCTTACTGACAGTCATACCTATTGGCTAAAATGTAAAATTACCCCTAACTATCTATAATACATGTAAGCTACAGCCGCCTTGGCCATTGAGACTTGATTGATCGCCGAAAGACAATTGGAGGGACGCGTTCCTCTTGGCCTCACCCCAACGTTACCACGTCTGACAATTAGACCCCTATCAACGACTTTCTTGTTTCTGTAAAGTAATAGCCCTTGCAGAATGTCATTCTTGGTTTCTTATGCACACAGAGACTCTAGACCCCAGACCCCAGTGCTACACTTGGACATGTCCCATGGCTACATAGTTATTGTTTCGCCTCCTTTCTTCGAAAGCTATTTATTAGGCCCAAGTCGCCGTCTTTTAGATCTTGTAGTCCATGATAGATCCCATCTCCATAAGCTCTAAGCCTTTCTTTCAACATTACTTCAAACATCTTGTTCACTTCCGCCACGAAGCACTTCTTCATCTTGACCATCGCCGCTGGCCTTCTGACCAAGGCTTTTGGTAACAGCGATGTACCTCAGCAGACAGATGCTCCGAAATTATTTCCTAGAGAGTAAGCTACTGGAGCCTCTATATCTTGTGCGATACTAATACGTTGTGTAGCTATCAATACGTGTATAATCTCCAGCAGCCAGGTGGTCGTCCTCCACTTCCTCTGACCCTCAACCCACCTGCGCCAGACAAAGTGTAATTAATACTCAAGTCCCTCGCTTCCATAACTTCTTATCAACCGTTTTGAATGTACCTGCTAACTTTGCCTATAGAAAAGGATCTATCGGAGTTTGGACCGAGTATCTCACAGAAGACAAAGGCAGCACCAGCGTCAGTATTATACCTTTATCCATCCTTGCCCCGTCTAAGGGCTAACTTGATTCTTGATGCAGTGGATCGGACCGGGTCCATCTTATATCACGGTCGAAACAACTACCACCAAAGATGCCGAAGGATCTGATATCACTGCCACTGTCAATAAGGTGGTAGACGTTGTCAAACACAAGGGCGGTGGTCTCGATATAATATTGAGCCCAGCCTTCATAGAGAAGGTTGAGAAAATCCTGAAAGAGGTGCCCCCTTGCACGAAGAGACGACTTCGGCGACGCCAGGGCCCAAGCTGTGGCATTGAAGGAGCCGCCCGCCAAGTTCTTGAAGACGAGGGCGTGGCCGACCTATTTACCGAACAGGTCCATCACGAAGTCTCAGAAGAGGCAGGCCTAAGCCAAGACAATGACTCTGGATACGGAACCGATGAAGATGGCTTCGTTGAAGGTGCAGAAGGAGAAGCAGGCTCTGAAGCAGGCGAGACAGTTGAAACAGTCATATTGGGGTCGGAGGAAGATGCGGCCGCAATTGCAGCGGCTGTTGGTGAAGTCGAGGGCGCGATGGTTTCAAGCGGCATCACTCTCACCGCCATTACCTTCTTGGGTCTTCTGTTGAAGGCTGTTGATAACAATGGCAAGGTTGACCCGGTCTACCACATCCCGCCTGAGGACATTCACACGGTGACAAAGACAAAGTTAGAAACGGAGACGACGACGACGACCAAAGCTACGTCTTGTCCCACGGGGATGGTGAGTACTTCCTTTGGTAGAGATAATTGGGGACAATTAGAGACTGACCTAGGCCTGAAGCCTGATTGCCCAGATGATTGCAAAGAAACCAGCGTTGGCGATCCTAAGCCAACAGATGTCATCGAATGGGCCTGTTCCGAGGTATGAAGCCCAGATGACTTGACAATGGAACTCACTAACCGTTTCCGCCAACAGGGGAAGCATAAAGACTGCGTATGCAACCCCAAGAGCCTGGTATCGATTCATATCTTCGACCTAGACGTCGAGAACGCGATTCTGGCAGCCTCGAAAGCACTTGAAAAAGCCGACGAATCTGAAGATCCCGAGGTCACATGCTCCAGGCCCTTCTCCAACTTCCCGAGCAAGTTGTTCGGAGAGGTAGCAGATGGCTTTTGCGATTATATCAAGGATAACCTTGACACCAAGCACAAAAACATTGCATTCGACGTCTACGGTGGCCATATCCCCCGGATGTCTCCTCGATCCACAAACCTGATGCGACGAACGCCTCCGGAGAACGCAGAGATGTACAAGGACTATGTCTTCTGGCTCTCATGGCTGCCGAGCGAGGGGGAGTGCTTGATGGAAAAGAAGAGCATGTGCAGTGATGCCTTTGAAAAGTTGGTCAAGAGTAACCCATGTGAGTTTCTATCAGAGTATCTCCCACTCTAACAGAGCTGACCTACCACAGGTGGACAGAACCATGGCTCCGCGTCTGACCGAATGACAATCGATGCCAAGATTGACGTGGGATGCGGCGAGTTCAAGTGGAACGTCGCACCACCCACGGAAAAGGAGCCAGAGCAGCTTTCCTTGGGCTTGCGAGAATGCCACGACAAGCAAAATCATAGAGACGTACATGCTAAAGCACAGGACATGTGGTCTCAGATGGGATGCAAGTGGTTTGCTGAGGGCAAGACCATGAAGCCTGGAGATGAGGACATCTACTGGGGTCCGCCCGGCATGACTGGGGCTTCGCACATGAACTACAAAATCTCATGGAGAGACGACTGCGACGAGCTTGACGAGCAATCGCTGGAGGATCCTATCGACGATGACGAGGTCAGCTGTTATAGTGTGATGCGTTCCAACTACAGGAAGTGTAAGTTTGACCCCTTCTTCCAACTCTATGGGGATCGATTGACTGACTTGGCTTGTTGGACAGGTGATAATGGTGGTGCAGGAGGATACATAGACGCTGGCTGTCTCCGCTACGAGTTCTATGTGAAATAGGCACGATTCGGCTTCTGTGTGATTGGTGTGATCAGTTTGGCGATGTAGCAAGGTAGGGTCTTGTTAGTTGGGGTACATGTACGTAAACGAATTCTGCTGAGATGGTTATGTTCACGGATGAGATCCCTAATAAACTTTTGCTGTTTTCAACTACCAAAGCCTGTTATTTTTAGTTGCCATTGCTTTCTCACCTCTCTCGGACTTGTGCGGTATATAGCACGCCGTCGGAGTTGAGTAGGTTGGTGGCTGTGAGGCTGCGCTGCGATATAGACATGCGCAGCACCCCGCATAAGCAGTGAGATAGATATCAGACCAAGAGAAGCATGTAGTGTAAAAATTGCAGGCGGGAGAAATGGGAATTAACCGTGTTTCACAAGTCGACAGGGATCCGAATCCTCTGAATCCTAATGCGAAGTGCGAGTGCTCAGCCCCGTGCTAATCTCATTCCTTCGACCTGTATCCAAGCCCCCTATTGGCTGTGGCGCTTCGCTGTCACCCCGCCGTAAGACGGTAAATATTGCTATACTCCGTAGGACCGTAGGGCATGCAGAAATCAACCTTGATCACCATGAGGCTGAGCATCTTTGATGAGCATGGAGTTGTATAATTAAACTCGTGAATCCTCGATTCTTTTGGTCTTTATCTCATCTCGCACCACTCTTGGCTTTGTTCTCTTCTGTCTCAAGTCTTCGATAGTACTACTATCAAAACCACCATTCGTTGCTTACCGACGCGTCTCAGAGCCCAGTCAATCCCTTCTTTCTCTGCTACAACTTCACAAGACATGAACAACCATAATTACAGCGAGATCAACCCGTCGGTTGATCTGCACCCAGGCTACCATGAGATGGAGTCGCGATCATGGGCTTCAATCCCGCAACAAGACGAAGAAACGACAGCCTACAACCCCAGGGAATCACTCAGAAGCGCGTCGTCAAAAGACAGCTCCGAGCCCAAACATGACGACGATGCCCAGTTACCACTGCGACAAGCCCTAAAGCGGTATCCCAAGATAGCAGGATACTGTCTTGCTATGACTATCCCCGTCATCGGATGGGGCTACGACTTGGTTATCGTCGGCTCTGTTACGGGCGTGGACTCCTTTGTGGCTGACTACGGCGAGAAGATCCATGGAGAGATGGATATTCCGGGTAACTGGCTGTCTCTATGGATGGGACTTCCTCCTGCTGGTGCAGCATTTGGAGCAGTCTTGGGCGGTTGGCTACAGAATCGCATTGGACGCAAGTACAGTCTCTTGGTTGGAACTATTGTTTCTGTCATCGCCATCTCGTGCATCTTCTTCTCTCACCTCCCGGAACCGTTGAGCACCAAGCGCATGATGCTTACTGCTGGCCTGACAGTCCAGGGATTCTCAGTGGGCATTATCAAGACTACCTGTGTCACTTGGGTATCAGAGAATGCACCAACAGCTCTACGCGGATCAGCCATGGCCCTTTTTCCAACATTTACTCTGATGGGCCAACTCATCGGGTCAGTCGTGCTATTTGTCGTCAACAACATTAAGGGAAACACAGGCTATCTCGGCGCCTTTGGCTCTCAATGGATTCTCGCACTTGGACCTTTCATTCTTTCGCTTGTCATGCCCGAAAGCCCAGCTCATCTAATTCGAACTGGTCAAGAAGAAAGAGCTCTCAGATCAGCAACCAGACTTTTCGCTCCCAAGATCAGCCCCTACACTGCCCTTGAACAGATCCGAGCTACCGTCGAAGAAGAAAAGGCCTCAACCACATCAGCAACCTACTGGGCATGCCTGCAGGGAAGCAATCTTCGAAGAACGCTGATTACGATATTGGCTAGTGTTATGCCTGCACTCTTTGGTCTGGAGCTCCTTTCGAATGCAACAATCTTCTTGAAGAGCATGGGGATGCAGTCAAGTCCTGCTCTGATGATTATGATTTTCGGTATCATTGCAGGCATGCTCGGAAATGGTGTTGGTTTCTGGCTTTTGTCCCGCGCTGGCCGTCGCAGCATGACGATTGTGTCTCTGGGAATCACTTCGCTTCTATGGGGAGCCATGGGTATCACTGGTTTCTGGTCCAGTACTGCACTGACCTGGGTGGCCGCAGGCATCATGATCTCTGTTATTATTGTCTGCGGTTTAGGTTGCTGGCCTGCAGGATACGCCATCATGGGAGAGACCAGCTCCCTCCAGCTTCGTGCACTTACCCAGGGTCTAAGTGGCGTGGTTGCTCAAGGCTCTTCAATCACATTGGCCGTTCTTCTGCCTATGTTGTTTAGTCGTGACAAGGCGGCACTTGGAGCAAAGACTGCGTTTGTCTTTTGCGGACTATCACTCATTGGCTGTGTTTTGAGTTGGCTTTGGATCCCTGAGATGAAGGGACGGACTGCTATGGAGATTGATCACATGTTTGAGAGGAGGTTGCCGACGAGGAAGTTCAAGACTTGGAAGGCAGAGCAACAGGATATTCAAGAGGTTTCTCCTCTGGCGCAGAACAATCACGAGGGCGCGTTCTAGGACGTTCAAAGAGTGGTGGAGCCTAGATGTGTGATGAGAAGGACGCAAGGTTATCGGAAGGTGAACTTTTATGAATTAAGAATATACGCATAGCAATCAATAATCCTCGGTTTCATTTACACAGATACTATCAGATGTGCCTATCAATAACTGAACTTCTCCACACTGACCTCAAGTCTCAGAGGCTTATCAAGGACAAGCTTTTCTGGAGAAGACTCTTTAGATCAGGATCAACCTTGCCAAAGTAATCTGCCATCAAGTCAGCGGGAAACTCCAAAACCGCAGATATAAATCTCAACTTACCTACGACTTCATGCTTCATTTTATCAGGTATGTCCTGCAAGGTAGGCAGAATGTTGTGCAGAAACTGCTCTTTTCCTTTAGGTTCCTTGCAGATGATATGCCAAAGCTGCCTTGGCTGTTCAAAGTCCCTGTCATTGATGGATGTTGCAAAGGAGCTCACATGGCCGGTCCAAATCTCGTGTGTTGGCACTTGGACTCGCTTGCTCACAGAGACTGGGCGCAGCTGGGACCACACGTAGTCTGGATCGCCGCCGTAGTTTCCGTTGATTGTTCCGGGGCCGTCTCGTACGTATGGAGCGTAGACGGTGTTTATAGGCTTGTTGCAAGGTAGTTGGAAATAGTTTGGGCCGACTCTGTAGATTGTTAGGGCTGAAGATGGGGTTTGTGACATTCTTACCGATAGCGATGTGCATCGGGATAGCTAAACATTCTAGCTTGCAGTACTGGATGCCTGGTTAGTCTCTTCTCCTCCGGAGATACTGGTGTTACAAACCAGGGTCTGCAGAAGGCCCAATGCCTGGAACCATGTTCGACGGTGAAAAGCATGCCTGCTCCAAGTCTTCAAAGTAGTTGTTGAGCTGTGCATCGCCTGTCAGTTGGTTCATCACTTATAGACAGTAATGAGTGCATACATTCTTGTTCAGCGTCATTCTGCCCACCAGTCGCAGAGGATACTTTTCGAACGGCCAGGTGTAAGTGTCGTCGAAAATATCGATAGGAGCCGACTTGACCTCGTCTGGTTTCATCACCTGGATATAGACGCCCCAGCTGGGAAAGTCCCCTGCCTCTATGGCTTTGAACAGATCCTTGACGTGGAAGTCTGGCTCAGAGCCCGCCAGGCGCACAGCAGTATCTGCATCCATCGTCTTGATGCCATCGTCGGGGCGGAAATGCCACTTTACATAGACGTAACTCCCATCCTGTTCCTTGTCAGCCTTACCCAGGTGCAGGGTTTGTCGAGGCTTACAGCCTTGTTCAAGGTGTAGGTATGGACGCTGAAGCCATTGATATTCCTCAACGATGCCGGAATACCCCGCTGTCCAAATAAATGCATCAACGCATGGATGCCTTCCGGGTTGTTGAGGTGAAAGTCCCAGAACATGGTGTTGTCTGGGACGTTAGTCTGAGGATGTCTCTTGTGGCTTCTGTTCATGGAAGGGAACTTGATTGGGTCTCTGATGAAGAACACAGGTAGATCGTTGAAGACAAAGTCCTGGATGCCTTCTTCGGTGTAGAATTTGGTTGCCCAGCCACGAACATCACGAACAGTATCGCTGGAACCTTTTTCTCCACCGACAGTAGAGATTCGAGTCAGGAGCTTGGTCTTCTTGCCCACGCCAGTGAGAAACTTTGCGTCTGTCAAGTCTGAAACATCTTGGAGAAGCTCAAACTCGCCAAAGGCTCCAGCTGCTTTGGCATGTACGCTCCTGTTGTCGAGATCAGCTGGTGTTGACGGGTGAGATGGATGTAGTACCTTTCAGGAATTCTCTCACGAGCAAAGTGTGCAAGAACCTCTATTGTCTGAACGTCGCTCAAGACGATTAAGCCGCCGTTTGTGTCGCCATATCTAATCTGCTGTGCTGAACCGGGGTTCTCGCTCGGTTGGCCTGAATGATGATTAGAGCTTGATCGTCTATAGGGAGGGAAGGTTACCGTTGGCGAGAGTGCACGTAGGATTGTTCTGGTTCTTGGGCTAAACGGACTGTAAGCTTCGTGATGCACTGCAGAATTTTGAGGTGGCTACTCACCATGTCTGTCTGTTGAGTTGAGTGTGGTGTCTTACAACGTGGACAAGGATCACACGTCGGTAGTGAAATACCGTTCATCTTATCATCGTGGATCTGAGATCGGGCCTCGTCAGCTGATGGAACGGAACAGTCGGCTCGAACAAGCTTGAATTGAGTTCATGCCCAACCTCCAGAAGTCATAAAGAAGCAGCCACATTGTCATGATGATTTGTGCCCCTGAGTTTCCAGACAACCCCGCACTCGACTCGACCTCAAGCCCAACCAGTCACGATCCTACATGAGTATCCGACCATTCACAGAGCTCTTCATATCTTGGATTCTGAGATACGGTTCGTACTACTCCAAACTATCGAATCGGGCCTAAGACTTGGGGTGAAGAAGACAGGCAGAAGAGGTTGCTGAAGAAAGCCAAATTTGTACACAGCCAATTAAGGGCCCTTGTGGCTGCATAATAGCCGTGTAACATTTCGAACCTTGTCGTTAACTTCATCCTCTGATTCGACTGCTACATTCACTAAATTATTACGGGGGTGAGCTGATCGTAGCTTGGCAACGTTGATGATCCGCTGTCTCGTCACGACGCACCAAGGTATAAGGCTTTTCTTAGACCCTGTTCTTTGACAGCTTACGACGCTTTATCCCACAACAAACACCATCACCAGCAAACGCCCACAATGAAGACAACAAACCGTCCTGATGAGTGGAAGATTGAGCAGGGACTCTCTGGAGCGGTGCTCCCGGTCCTGGACATGACCGGTCCAGAGACCAAAGCCTTGGATCCGCAGGTCTTTGGCGAGCTCACCAAGGATGAGGAAGCTATCAAGGCCGTTGGCGACCGTGATACTCTTTTCGCTGCTGAGCGGAAAGGCTGGACTGGGTGGGTTATCTGAAACATTGCTCCCCTCAGTTAATATCATTTATACTGACCATCACAAGCTTCGTCGAGTGGGAAAACTACCCGGACAAGAAGGCAGCGGTACACAAAATCCTCACTGCACAGACATTTCCACCCAACCCAGAGTTCCAACTTGGTCCAATCCCCGGAACCAACCCCGTGCTTCCAGGCACGCACTGGAAGATGTGGCATCACGCCCTCGGCGGTGAGCTAGACGCAGTCCCTGAGGACTCATGGAACACGGTTCTCAAGGAGAAACACGTCGATATGCTGCATCTCCTCCAATTCCCCTACAACGGCGAACCACCCAAGCGCCTCGTCACTGACAAAGAGTTCACCCCAAACTCACTGCACTTTGTGAGAAACCACGGTGGAATCCCCATCATCGACAAGGAGGGATACAGCTTTCTCTTGGACGGCCTTGTCGCCAACCCAAGCTCTTTCACACTGTCCGAGCTCATGGATGAGTCCAAGTTCCCTAGAATGGAGAAGAACGTTACCATACAGTGCTCAGGAACACGTCGCGTCGAGCAGATTCTCAAGTATGCCGGTCAAGGCGACGAAGTCCCCCAAGCACCCTGGGCTGAGGGCGCAATTGGCACCGCAAAATACGTCGGCATCAGTCTTAAAAAGGTCATCAAAGCCTGTGGGGGCTTGGTCGACGGCGCAAAGCACTTGGAGTTCTATGGCGCCGATACCTACTTCAAGGACGACAAGGCTATGAACTATCTCGTCAGTGTTCCATGGTCCAAGGTCAAGGCCAATGAGGTGATGCTAGCTTGGGAGATGAATGGGGAGGTACTGCCTAGGATCCACGGGTATCCTCTCCGCGTCGTGGTGTTTGGATATATAGGAGCCAGAAGCGTCAAGTGGCTCTACCGCATCAAGGCCATCAAGGAGCCCTCGAGAGCGCCAGTCCAAAGCCAGGAGTACCTCTACTTCCCTCAACAGGTCGGCAAGCACAACTTCAAACTCACCGATGGCATCCAGATCCAGGAGATGCCTGTAAGCTCAGCCATTATGTCGCCCTGGACAAAGCAAGTGGTCATCCACAATGGCAAGATCCGCTGCAAGGGCTGGGCTTACTCTGGCGGTGGTCGATGGCCTGAGCGCGTGGAGCTTTCGTCAGACGGTGGCTTCAACTGGTACACAATCCCGCTTGAGAACCTGTCCAAGAAGCGCAAATGGACGTGGAGAATCTGGGAATTTGAGCTTCCGTGCGACGTTGAAGGTTGGGTCGAGATTGTCTGTCGCTGCTGGGATAATTCTCTAAATACTCAGCCGCCTAATGTTCGAACGGCATGGAACTGGGGGCTACATGTCACGAGTTCTTGTCATCGGGTTTCAGTGTATAGTGTCAACAAGTCGAGGAAGTTGACAAAGGCACGGCTTGATGAGTTTGACAAGCAAGGGATTCCCTTTGGCCCTATCACTGTTCCGTTGGCGTGGCCTTCTCAGAGTTGGGAGGACTATGATAAGTTTTGGAGAGAACATGACCCGCGCGATGCAGATGATGAGTAGTAAAAACTCTTGATTTAAGATTATTGGATAATAGGTTATTAGGTCAACTTGGTAAAAAGAATGTGATGGTTTCTATTTAGCAAATTCAGTATGGCCTCTTCACTCCACTCTTAAGATATAGCTTACCTACACAAGTACTCCTACAGCAAAATGGTTTCTATCCGGATAGGTACATGTGTTCATCGCTGATAAATAATCTGATCATTTATTTCTGAACATGCTAAATCTAAAGTCCAACCAAAATGTTCCCATATGTAACAGCCTAACCCAGCAGCATCCAGCTTCTAAACAACTTTAATATCCTACCATTACAACTTGGCTTTAGGCTCCGCTCCGTTCTTCCTGAACAACACAGATGATCCGGGGTAAGGGTCAAACACGATATCGTTGATCGGGTTGATCTCCGAAGCCCTGTGAAACAAATCCTCGTACACCTTACCATCGTAGCGGCCCAACGAGCTGTCAAGCTGCCAGTCAGGGAACGACCACGCATCAACAAGTCTGACAGCGTGAGGACGAATCTCCTCAAGAAGTGCCAGGGTTCGCTTCGTGCGCGCAAGCTGGATCTGACGCACCGTAGTGGCGGCGCTGGTGAAGAACTCGGAAGCTTGGTCTGTCAGGTGGTGCAGGGCAAAGAGCTCGAACAGCTTTTGCAGGATAGCAAGAGTGTTGGGATCAAGCGAGGCTTTTGTGTCCTCGTTGTTGAGAGCCTCGTGGAAGTTCTTGACGACCTGGTACTGGGCGTAGGCAGTAGAGAGACGCCAAAAGTCGATCAGGAGACTGTTCCACGACTGCTTCTCCTCATCTCTGTGCTTGAGAGCCTCGAAAGTCAGGAAAGAAACACGCCAGGCGAAAGCATCGACGAGATCCTGGTCACTGTCCAGCACATCAAACGCAGCACCAATATCCTGTCTTCGGATGAACTCCTTGAAGATACGAGAGATGCTGTTATCGGCAGCCTTGCCTGCGAGAACAGCACGAGCAGACTTGAGTAGGTATCGAGCAACCTGCTGGGTAAGCATGTAGTTGTCACCCTCCCATGTGACGGTAGGCAGATAATCAGCGTACCAAGAACCAATGCCCGAGAAGGCGGAGTATCCATGACCTCCACAGGCGCGACGGCAGACTTCCAGGCCCTCAGCAGCTGTGGTAGAGGCAAATGCCTTGAGAGAGCAGGAGATGGCATGCAGATCAGCTAGGAGGTCGCTGCCGGGGTTCAACTCCTCAGGGCCAGGGCCACGGTTAGTGGTGTTGGCGTCGCGCGCAGTTTTACCTGCCATGCGCTTCTGGTTTGCCTGGTAGAGGTTGATCATAGCTCTTCCGGTGAAGAAGAGCGCGTAGGACGACGCCAGCAGCGGCAATAGACGGTGCTGCACCATAGTATAGTTGAGGACTTGGTTTTCGCCAACTTCGCCCGCAGCAGCATCGCGATCCTGGAACTGGCGACGAACCGCACAGTAACGCGTAGCGATGGTCACACCGCGAGCAAGCACAGAACCAGACTGGAATACGATGGAGGATCGGATAAAGGTCAAGGTTCCGTAGATGAGAGCAGGGTTCGCAGGTCGGATGTACTTGGAAGTGTCTGGGTCCACGCCTGAGAAGCGATTCAACATGTTGACATGGGGGATCTTGACGTGATTGAATAGCAGGAAGCCGTTGTCCATGGTGTTGTAGCCGAACTTGGGGCCGATATCTCCGACGTGAACATCCGGCAGGGGTTCGTGGGTTTCCATATCTCGGATCTGAACAACAAAGGGATGCGGGCCGTAGGATTTGCCGTTGAGGATCAGTTGTGCAACGACCACGGCGTGGTTGGCAGCCTTTCCAAGAGATCCGATCCACCATTTAGACGCCGTGAGGTGAGGAGAATGCAGCGTAAAGGTCTTGTCCTCTGGGTTCCAGGTGGCCGTCGTCTCAAGACCTCGGACATTAGAGCCGTGGCCTAGCTCAGTCTGTGCATAGCAGCCGATGATGTCGTATTTTCGCGCGCGCTCAAGAAACAGCTTGTGCTGCGCAGGCGAGCCCTGCTCCTCCAGCGTCTTCAGAAACATGGTCTCATGGAGACCGTAGGGAGTTGGCTCACTCATGAGCTCATTGGCGGCGTGGTACTCTTCCTGGGTCCATTGGTGCTTGACGGATAGTCGCTTCAGGGCCTTTCCCCTGGCTAGAGCAGCCTCGAGTCTGTCCTGTCGTCCGCGGAAGTAGTTTTGCGATTTGTCAAAGACGGGGTCTGCCTGGAGGATCTCGAGGAGCTTCTGGTTTCTGTCGAGAACCTCCTTTGTGAAGAGAAAGGCGGCGAGCTGGTCCACGTTGATGTCAGATTGGGCTCTCTCGTGGGCGATGAGCTCTGAGCCCTGAGGACCGGAGGGCTTGAGGGCCTTGACCCAGTCTGGATTTGGCGGAGGCATTATGCGAGTTGGGAGTATAATTTTATGTTTGAGAGAAGGAAAGGAAGTCGAAGATGCTCTTTTGTTAGATCCAGGGGTCTTTATGGACCATTGCTCGGCTGGACCGACATCGGAAATCGATCATCTATGCCTCGGCTGGTTGGAGGAAAAGTGGATCATGACGACTACTGATCTTAAATGACCTCCACGTGCCGAGGTATACTACTCGAGTTAGCGTGATACCGCGTCAAAATAAGTGTTGATGTCACTCTCCCTAAGCATCACCATTGCTTCGACATATCAGACTGTCATGTGCTCTTGTCAAGATCAGATGTCAAACAGCGTCTTCAGTTTCAAGGCTGCATGAGGAAAACGAGATATTCCGACCCGTGATGCGTGCCCCTCACCATTTCATGAAGCAAACTATTAATACGTGTCGTTCTTATTCCTCCATCTTCACACCTCACGTTGCAACACAATCACTGCAGACACTGAATTTTCTCCGCATATTCTTTTCGACTTCACTTCAGATGCCATCCTAGCTACCATGCGATTGAGTGATCGGGATGCTGGCCCGGCGATCAATGCAAGACTCGAGCCCTTAGGCCGAACAGCCCTCAGCATTATTTATGCTGATAAATCTGAGCCTCAAGTTGCTATAAAAGCTACCGGCTTCTGGCTAGACGGGGAAATGTATGACCATGCAGCCCTTGCCGAGGATACCAGTGAGACGTTCAAACGTGAAGCTGCCATCTATGATGCTTTGGGTTCACATGAGCACATTCTCAAGTCATATGGAGTCGCATATCTCCCCGCTGCCCAGGACGAAGAATCAGACCCCACGGCCAAGAGCGAGAGAGAAGCCTGGGCCTTAAAACTCGAGAGAGCTCCCTATGGCAACCTTCGCGAGTACATCCTCAAGAGCGCTGCACTGCCTATGGCACAGCGCTTAAGTATGGCGCTTGACCTTGCGGAGACCTTACAGTATATTCATAGCCGGGGTGTGATCTGGGGCGATATCTCGACGCGGAATATCCTCCTCTTTGATAACCACCATATTAAACTAAGCGACTTTGCCGGCTCTAGTCTACGTGGTATATACCCAGACCTTCTATTTGCTTGCGAGCCTCGCTACTGGATTCCTACAACCGACCCTCCAAACACGGAAAGAAACAGGTTCGAGAAGGAGTTATTTGCCCTGGGGACTGGTATTTGTGAAATTACTGAGTGGGCACTGCCATACGGCGAGATTGAGATTGAGGAGTTACAGGAAAAGCTTATGCGTGGGGAGTATCCGCATCTGAGCGAGGATAATCCTGCAAAACATGTTGTCCGGGGGCTTTGGAACCTGGACTACACTTCTGGTGAACAGGTTTCCAACGCCCTTCGCAAGCTTGTGAGTTAACTTGGTAAGCTTGAGATGGAAAGAAAAGGCCGTCTAAATAGACTTTTCTTTTCACTGGGTTGGTTTGACATTGGGTGTTTTGAGACGTTATGCAGGTTTATGTTATTGGTTGGTTCCCCCGAAGCACGCAAAGAAATCGATGCCCAGACAGCCCAACAGGAGAATCCCTCGTAGTATAGAGTCAGTATCATACCTATGGGTATGCAGATACTCGACTTTCTTCTTTTACTGTGGAGATGGATACTGATACAGAACGCATCTCGGTCGAATCCACATTAAAAGAGCTGCACATATATGCCAAGCTCTTATTTATACTCTTTAGCAGGATCAAGAGCCTGAAGGACTGAGCTCTTGAAATCGTCCAAGGATGTGTTAATTGTTTCTTGCCCAAGTATTCTTCGAGTCGTAAGACTAAAAAGGCAATCAAGGATGCTTAAAGTATAGCACAGTCTCTTCGCTCTTAGTCATAAGCTAGAATTCATCTACTTTACTGACTATCTGAGTCTAGAAGAGAGCAAGGTCTTCTGGTTGGTTTAGATATTACAGATAGACTGCCCTGTTAATATTATCAGGCCTCTATCGATTATTTCCTGGCCTTTCTCGGAATAAAGGAGACTTCATATACGCTCCTGGTCGTAAGGATTAGACACAGCCTCACAATCTGCCTGTAACGGTTGCACAAGTCGTTGAGCCACAGGGCAAAAGACCTATGCAAGCAAACATGGATGTGCCACAGCTGCCTATAGAGCCTTGCAGCGCTGTTACGGGCACGAATCGTAACAAGAGGCGGTCAATGTGCATAAGCTCGCCCGTTGATCCACACGTGGTGACCAATGGCCTGATGCAAATGCATGATATCAGGTCTGAAAACACATGAGTAATAATGCCAAGTTCATTCTCACGAGGAACTATATTCAAGATGATTCTTTGGTATAACGGGCGCTTTATAAGATGAACCGAAATGAAATACAGAAACGATTGTCCTGGTATCTAAAGTCTCCAACCAACCCGGTGGGAATTTGGGGTGTTAGGCGTGAGACTTTCTGCGGTCATCCGCCTCTCCATTCTCAGACGTCTTGTTGCCGAAGCCAAACATGTCGAGAAAAGAGCTCCGCCTCTGCTCTCCAGGCTGTTGGTCGTGGGATCCCCGCCTTGAGTTTCCAGGCGATGACTTGGCTCCTCCTCCTCCCAGGTAGTCCATGATGGAGCTCCGCCTCTGCTCGAGGGGCTTGGGCGGCGTGCAGACCATGATCTGGAGCTCGAGGTTGTCGATGTCGCCGTCTGTCACGACCGTCGTGCGGCCGCAGTTGGCAAAGGTGGTGCCCGAGTAGAAGACGTAGCCGCTGAAGGGGCTGGCCAGAGTCACCACGGCTGCCTCCTTCTGGCGGGCAATCTGCAAAAGCTGCCTGGTGAGAAGCTTGGCGCAACCTTGGCGTTTCCAGTGGGGATGCGTGACGACGGCATGCAGGAATAGGATCTGGTTGTGGCGGGCCAGGTATGTCTGCTGGACCTTTGTGATGCCCTTTTCCAGCGCGGCAATACGTTTTGCCGTTTTGCTCTCGGTGTCTCCTGAAACACCATAGACTTTTGAGGGTGAATTTGAGTTAGTGACCAGTGCCAAGTGAAAAAATCGGGGTGTTTAGGTCACCTTACCCTGCTGGATTTGATCGGCAACGCCTCCGCTCTGGCGGTCCGGGTCTTGGTAGAGGACCTGGGCGAGAGATAGAGAGATGACTTCTTGGGCCTTTGTCTCGGCCACCAACAGTCGCCAGTTGGGGTCGTTGGCTTCTACGATCCTGTTGAGGACGGTTTCGACATGCTTCGCGGCTGTTTCTGAGACGCGAGAGCTCGACGAGGGGAAGCAGTAGAGCCAGACAGAATCACCGGTCAGCCCGCTGAGGACAATGTCCTTTAAGGCGGGCAAGTCTTTTTTCGTAGCGTCGCGCACGCGCATAGCTGTGATGTGATGTGATGAGGTGAGGTAGGATGAGGGTAGAGATATGATAGTGTAGATGCTGAGTATACAGAACAGAGGGAGTCACAGACTGGAGAGGATCATCTGGCTTACATACAAGAAAAATTCTCTAACCAAGAAGTGGGTTTTTGTGGCTGCCGAAGGGTCGACGACGCAACGTCACACGTGAAGCAGATTCTGATCATGAGCCGATGCCAAGAGCAGCAAAATGAGATCATAGCGGTCTCCAAAGCAGGGAAATTTGAGCCAGGCATTGGCCGGTCAGCGTGGGCGGCCTCTGGCAACCCCACAAAGATCGACCGATAGACCCTAACCTGCCAAGTCTGCTTATTCCGCTTTTGCCGCTCCATAACTTATCATTTAAGCTTAACACACAGGGCTAAGCGACCGGTGTGCGAGTAGCCTGACTCTGACGTGGCTTGATGGTAGATTTATCACACGAGATATCATGCGTTGAGTAGAGTAGAGTAGAGTCAGGCTGGTTTACTTGGTATGCTAATTCAACAAGCTGGGCAGAATAGTCTGCTCAATGGAGATCAACAAGAGTCATGCTGTTTCGTATCACCCCAAACTACAGATGCTGTCATCTGGCACTTTGCAATATCTTGATGGACTCTAGTAATTAAGCTTAAATCCCAGACTGATCATTCTCAAGTAGCCGGCATCAAAGACAGCTGGAGTCAAACCCGATTCGCTACCCTGGAGACCTTCAAGCCAGGAGTGCTGCAAACAAGATACGATCTACCAACGGGCCGAGACCGAAATCTCGGTAGGAACGGCGTCTAGTCTCGTCTTATCTCGTGTGGGACTAGCCGTATATCAGGGACTCGTGAGAGAATCACATGAGGTGATTGGTTAACAGGTGCTTCTTCAAGTGGGAATTATGGGCGTCCGTGGCAGCTGAAGCGGGTATTGGATCTTGCCGAGACTTGTGTAGCCAGGAACCCGAGCTGGGCATTCTCTTGTGGGTTTCAAGTTGATGTGAGAAAGATGAGGAATTGATATGCTTTTGACCACGGCCTGTGGTCAACCTACCGGAGAAGTCGTCTCATATCAAGTGCTTCATCAGGAAACAGATAAAGATTGGCGTATGTTGACCAATGAAAGAAGAGTCATCTGATCGAAGATTATCCAATCTATGGTTTGCCTATGATTACAATCCGCAAAGGACTGAATTCATAGCCACTCAAGGGACCCTTATGATTTAGACCAAGACCTGTCTCAGCATAGCCCCCGTATCTCCAAACCGCTAATGCAACGTTAGTTTAACTGCCAATTGCGGTTCTTTTTAGGCACGTAAAAGCGTGACGCGTGGACGGCCTTAAAGTCTAACCCCACGTCGGTGACCGCGTTAAGAGATAGCGTGTTTTATTGACAGCGGCAGCGAGCATGACACCTACGAAAGCAAATAGTGTAGATCTGGTCACCTGCCAAGCGGCCGCTGAGTTGCCGATAACCCGCCATAGAAAATGGGCCAGGGTAGCAGCCTCGGTGAAAGGCAAGGAAATGACCATGATTATGCAACCTCATGAGTCGCGTAGGCTCGTAACCTTGGCCAATCCAACCTTGTTTCCACTGAGCGTCTGAGTCAATCAACACGGCAGTTGATCAGCGGTAGGATTTAACGGCTCGCTTCGTTAGACCAGGAGTCAGTGACAATAGATAGGAAGGCTAGTGATGGCTTGAAAGGGAAGCCTATGCAATAAGGTGACGGCTTCGTCTTTGGAGGAAACTTCTGTTTGCTGTAACATGTCGTGGCTCATCATTGCCCGAGGGACAGGAAATATGATATAGAAAGTATATTACATCCATATTGACGACGCATCATGAATCGAGAGAAATTAAACATTGTCAGTCAGCCATGTATGCTATTCAAAAAGGACATTGTGTATCGTGCTTTGTTCCCAGCTCCATCAATCGAGAAGCCTTTTAAACTGATCCATTCTCTGAAATGGCAATCCGTGTCAGTTACTGCATGCGTAGTTGTTTTTGATTCAATATAAGGTAATATAATCCTTCGTTCGGACTGGAAGGCCTTTAAATAAAAAAGATATATCGCCTAAACCACGTAGACGTTCTCAGCCTATTAAACGAAGAGCTACAACGGATACTGCAAATTTGGGCCCTTGCATTATTATGAATTTTGTCAAAGAAGAACCTGGGCAAGCACTCTAAGAGACTCATAGTAAAATCTCGGCCCGCTATGCCTCGGAATGAGTAGTGGCTTATGTTTGGAAAGTTGCCTATGCAGTATTCCATAGTGGAGGACAAACAGATTATTCCGCGACCAGGAGAACTTTCTCGACCAGTACTAGTTAAACATGCTAACAATCACTATACTTGCCATTAACCAAAAAATACCTACATTGGTAGGTTGGAAAGAATAAGCATAGTGTTCTCTTCTTTATAGGTGTTCCTGAAAGTACAAATACATACTCCGAGATAGGTTTGATCCCTCAGAGCTTTGATGTGATATTGACATGTACTGCCTTGACATTAGAATATGCCGCGAGACCTGCCTCTCCCAGCTCTCTTCCTATACCACTCTGTTTAACTCCACCAAATGGAACCCTCCAATCACTATCATTACTAGAGTTGATCCAAACCATACCAGCCTCGATCCTCTTGGCGACCTGATGCGCCCTGGCCAGATCTGTGGTGAAGAGGGCGCTGCCAAGTCCATACTGAGTATCATTGGCCAAGTTGATGGCGTCTTCTTGCGTCTTGAACTTGGTCATGACAACGAACGGACCAAACACCTCTTCCTGGAAGACTCTCATTCTAGGCGAGACTTGGGTAAAGACTGTGGGTTCGACAAAGTAGCCTTTGCCTTCGCCAACCTTGAAAGGTTGACCACCGAGCTCTAGTTTGGCGCCTTCTTGCTTGCCGATCTCGACAAAAGACATGATACGGTCGTACTGGGCCTTTGTGACTTGAGGTCCTTGGAATGTGCTCTCGTCAAAAGGGTCGCCGACCTTTGAGATATTCTTGACTTGTGCTTTGAAAGCTGCCAGGAACTCGTCGTAGATGTCTTCCTGAACAAGAATGCGACTCGTCGCTGAGCAGACCTGTCCTTGGTTGTACATGATACCAGCGTGGGCCCAATAAGCCGCCAACTCGACATCAGCATCGTTGAAGACGATCAGAGGACTCTTGCCGCCTGTCTCCAATGTGATGTTCTTGAGGTTATTGCTGGCCATCTTCATGATATGCCGAGCTGTTGGAGTTGAGCCAGTGAAGGCAATCTTGTCAACGTCCATGTGAGAAGCAAGAGCAGCGCCTGCTACCGTTCCGAGTCCGTTGATAATATTCACGACACCGGGAGGAAAGCCGGCTTTGACGACAAGATTGGCAAAGTACAAGATGGAAAGGGGGGTTTGCTCGGCGGGCTTGAGCACTACGGCATTACCGCAGGCTAGGGCTGGGCCGAGCTTCCAAGCCGCCATAGCGAGGGGAAAGTTCCATCTGTAGAGATCATTAGCGCTGGATATTCCAAGTTGATGTGTTGGGATACTATTAAACGTACGGAATGATTTGTCCACACACGCCAACAGGTTCACGAACGGTGTAGGCAAACTTGCTGCCAGTTGTCTCGATGACCTGGCCAAACACCTTGTCCGCAAAGCCGCTGTAGTATCTCAACGTCTCGGCAACCTCGGCCATATCATCATTCAGGGAGACAGAGTAGGGCTTTCCGTTGTCCCATGTTTCGATCGTAGCGAGCACCTCGCGATTCTCTTCAACGAGCTCGGCCAGGCGCTGTAGTAACTTCCCTCGATCGGTCGCGGGCAAATCTCTCCATTGCGGGTTGCGGAGAGCCTTTCGGGCAGCCCGAACGGCTTTGTCTACATCTTGGGCGGATGCGGCGTAGACTGAAGTGATCTCTTGCTCGTTGCTAGTGTATGTTAGTCATGGGCTCAATTTGACGTGAAATGGGAGCTGAAGCTCACGTTGGATTTATCGAGGTGATTTTGTTGCCGTTTGAAGACTTGACCCATTCGTTGTTGATGAAGAGGCCGGTAGGTTGGGCGTAAGTGCGCCCATTGGCGGCAGTAAGCTGGACGTCCAAGCTCATTGTGGCAGTGGATAATGCAGTCTTGGTTTTACCGTGATAGCATTGAAGCAAGATGTCGGGCTGATATCATTATTGTATACCGATACCCCGGTCTTCCATGTCCGACTTACAATGGCGGCTTGCGCCGGTGGCACCCCCCGTTTCCCCAGATTGAAAACTGAAAAGTATTGACTTGTTTCGGAATAGTGCTTCGGCATCTCCAGCCGGGCCGGTGTGGATGCACTGGAGTGACATGCTTGTGATAAGCATGTGTATCTTGTTTCCCAAATCAGGTAGGTAGTTTGCTGTATTTCTTTGGCAGAATTGGGATAGCTCAACGCATGGACTGTCGGTTACTTAGTCACAAGGTTATCTTCTGTAAAGGTAGCAGGTTCTGGTCCCTTGACGAGTTGGCGGCGATTTACGCCCCCCAAACACACACCCCGTGTAAGCGGTTCTAGCAATGGTAATTACCGGTAGCCATACCAGAAATGGTATAAAGATAGGCCAAATACACAGTGCAACTTGAGAGTAATCTCCCTCAATGTAGATCATTTCAAACGTCCATGTTGATTCAGAGTTTACCACCAGTTCTATATCCTACCTACCACCCATTAACGCGGCCCGAAGGTCCCTCTCGGCAACAACAACGCCTGAACTAAGAACCACCGGCCTCTGCTTCACCCTCAGACTCCCGAGGAACCCCATGGTCCCCCTTATTCCTGGCATCATAGCTAGCTTGCTCCGCGCGCTGCGCATAGATGATGTTCCCTTGCGCTTCCTCAGTTTCCATATACGTAATCCGCCCCTTGACAACCCAGAACACGAGCGTTATGACCAGCATGATGCCGAAAACGGCAATAGCATAGTTCATATCTGCTGCGGCTGGGTTTGGCGCCGAAGGAAAGAAGAAGAAGATGGTTGTCACGACACAATAGACAACAGAGACCCAGTTGATAACCGAACCAAGCCGTCCTAGTGAGAATTCTCCTGGTGGGAGCTTATCCCGACCAACGAGCAAAAGCACTAGAATTGGCATACCGTAGGATACTGTGAGTGCAATGGTACTGACACTGAGAACAGCTTCCAAAACAGTCGAGGCGAATGTGTAGAGAATGCCGATCAGAGCCATAACTCCGCCTTGGAGCCACAGAGCACGAACAGGGACCTTCCAGGTCTCGTCAACTCGGGCAAAGTATCCGCTCCAAGGAAGACCGCCGTCTCGAGCAAATCCCCAAGTCAAGCGTGAAGCCGTCGTGACAATGCCAACACCCTGGCCAAGACCGTTCATGATGAATAGAGATAGAAGAACAGTGCCTCCTTCAAGGCCAACGGTCTGCTTGAGGAGATCCATAAAGGCGAGCCCAGTAGACGGATCGAGGACTATATCCATGCCTTGGATGCAAAAGAGACAGACTACCATGAAGATAAAGCCGGTGATGGCACCGATGACCACCGAGAGCCAGATGACGCGGGGGATGTTCTTTCGAGGGTTAGGGATTTCCTCAACCAAGTGAATAGCAGCATCAAAAGCTGTTAGACCATAGGCGGCTTGAACAAGACCAATAAACCATGTGACACCATCAGGCCAACCAGTCTGGTTAATCCAAGTGCCAAAGACAAAATCAGCAGGCTGGAAAGCGAGGTCGTCTCTGGTTCCAACGGAGATGAGCATCGCCAGACTGATGATGAAGAAAAGGCTGGCGAAGCAGATACCGACGAAGTTGTTGAACCAGGGGAGAACAATGTCCTTTCGACAAGCAACCACGTTGAAAAGCGTCATGGCTATAGTCGTCCCGACGTAGACAAGGAACAGAACCCAGCCTTTGCTCGCACCAGGCCAGTCCGGTTTGAACAGGACCTTCATGCTCAGCATAAACTCAGTCATGAAGGCAATCTGCGATGCAGAGAGCGTGATCCAGCCCGTCATGTTGACCCAAGCACAGAGGTACGAGCAGAACCGTCCCGCAGGAGTCGGCCACAGTCGCGAGATCCAGTACGCCTGTCCCAGCGCGGTAGGCATGCTGCTGCACATCTCGCCCAGAGAGACAGCAACGCACAGGTTGCAGACGAAAACGAGGCACAGGCCCCAGAGGATGGCCACAGGACCCCCGGCCGTCAAGCCGCTGTCTATGCCCTGCGCAAAGGTCGACCAGGTGCCCAGCACGGAGAAGGCGAGGGCGAGCATGCTCCACATGCTGAACTTGCGCGTGAGGCTCTGGTCATGGCCAAAATGCGCGAGGTCCTCGGCATCGCGAATGGTCTGGCTGGTGGTGTCTGAGCGCTTGAGCGCCGAGTTGGTCTCGACGTCGCTGGACATGGCCGCGTCTGACAATGACCGGTCGAGATGGGAGACGATGACGTAGGGTGAAGGCGACGGGCAGCCTTGGATGGAGAGAGACGAGTTGCTTCCCAGTAGAAGTTTTGAAAATATGGGTTGTGGAATGGGGAAGTGCTGAAGAAGTCGATGGTGTTGTCGATGCGGTGCTTATATCCAACTTTTACCGCAGGATATGGCCAGAGCAGCAGCGTTCCTCAGAAAGGCAGGCACATTGAGATTAGCCAGTCTACAGTATGGTGTGACAACCATTCGGGATCCGATAATACTGTATCGAGTGCTAGCAACTGGTGTGTAGTCTACCCTATGAAAACCGGGCATGAAAAGATCGCGTTTGGTCTAGTTGGACAGAGATAAGGTTCTTGGCTGGGCTCTTATCACTAGCCCTGTCATAATCCCCTGTTTATTTCCCTCTGATTGCGCTCGTGCACCCGAGACAGCGTCCACCGATGACGCGCCCGTAGAACATGTTGGAGTTTGTGTCCAACGTCTCGACCACAACGCCCTTTTTGCGGGGGAGAAGAGACAGTTTCTGTACCCCATGGGGAACTAAACCGAATTGCATCAACGGGAATGTGAGATCGATCCCATTACGTGCTGGATTGACGACCCTCGCCATTCATCGCGTGCCATTATGCAACGCTTTCCCCATGGGGCATCGCCGTGGCGGTTGAAACCCGGGCCGGTTGGGGTAATCGGGAGTCGAATAAGCGTTCAGGGCGTTGAACGGATGAGATATGCTTTCTAGAGGAGGTTCAGCTCTTGGCTGGATCGTGGCCGGGTGTCATGGGACGGACGGCTCATCCTTGCTCGGTTATCGCTTCTTATCAGAGTGCCCACCCTTTCACAGCGTCGAAAAAGTGAGATGTATTGCCCATAAAGAGCTTAGCGTGCATCTCGCAGCTTGTCGTGGGAAAAGCTGAGAATCAGCTGCTGCAAGCGGTTAGAAGTCTGCGGACCAAGATTTAGATGCTCGTGATATGATTGGTTCACGGCAGCTTGGTCTGATCGACATTGTTTGCCCGTGTCAAGTGACAAGCCTCCCTTACTCCTCAACGTTTCTGCAGGGCGCCAGGGCGACCTTAGGCGAATCGAAGCCAACACAGCGGCATTGTCATTTCTGCTAGACAGCAGCAGGATTCAGTAATTTGTGGGTCGTCAAACTCTCGACTCTACCGTCTTTTGCCTGTCTTTGGATAAGGGAGCCAGCCGCTGGTGTTGGAGAAGTGACTTGCCGCGATGACCGAGACTTGCTGTTAGTCAGGCAGTCAAGGAGGTGTTGGGAGAAAAGAATGCAGTTTTACAGCGCTTTTTGGTAGAGACTCGCGGCTAGTCTCGCTCTGAACTAAGCTTGCTTGCTTGCTTCTGCGTGTCTGCTTTGTCTCACTATCGTCGCCCGGCGCTCGCCATCTCCCCCGGACACAAGTGGAGATGTCGTGGACGGACAGAGCGGAGCCGTGCCACGGAACCGGTGCCATCGGAGGGCTCCGAGTTGCTCATCTATAAGAGGCTGTCATCCTCAACTCGACGTCTTGCTCTAGAACTCCAAGCAGTTATCACTTGACCAACTCTTGTGCTCCCAAGCCCAGCTTCTTGCACACCCAGATTTGTTCTTTGTATGGCAGAGAGACCTTCATCATGATTGAAGATACCCAGTCTGTCGCCGGCTATACCATCTACCGGGAGGAGGCTACCGACGCCGCCCCCGATCTGTCAAATTCGCAGAACCTACATCCTCTTGGTACGTTGCCCATCGCCAACTGTCTATCTCCCACTGACGCTCTCAGATCCGCTGTCAATCGAGGAGATCCGCGCTGCAGCAAAGATCATCCGTGATTACTGCAGCCCCAAGTCCATCAAGTTCAACTGCCTCACCCTCCGTGAGCCCAAAAAGGCCGAGTATGCCGCTTTCCGCGCCCGAACTGGCCCACGACCTGCGCGCCGCGCCTTTGCCATTGTCATCGAGCGAGGCACAGGCCAAGTCTCTGAGGCCGTCGCCAACATCACCGAGTCAAAGGTGGAGGAGTGGAATGCCGTCTCTGAAGTCGGTCCCACGCTGACCCTTGAGGATCTCGATGTCTGCGAGCGCATCGCCCGCAAGGACGCCCGCGTCATCCAGGCCTGCAAGGAAATTGGCATCACAGACATGTCCAAGGTCTTCATCGACGCCTGGGCTATCGGCGTCGACAACCGCTGGGGCTTTGAGCGTCGTCTTCAGCAGGGCCTGGCTTACTACCGAGACTCGCCCTTTGACAACCAGTATGCGCATCCCCTCGACTTTTCCGTCGTGGCCGATACCGAGAAGGAGGAGATTCTCGCTGTCGACGTTCGCTACGTCAACGGAGAACGCACAAAGGTTCCTCTCACGCCTCACAACTACATGCCTGAGTTTGTCGGCGACAATTACGTTGATGGTGCGCTAAAACCCATCAACATCACTCAACCGGAGGGCGTCTCTTTTCGCATGCGCGGCAATGAGATCTCGTGGGCTGGATACAAGATGCACATTGGCTTCAACTACCGCGAAGGTATTGTTCTGTCCGATGTCCGCATAGAGGACCACCACGAGCATCGCGAGCGCACACTCTTCAACCGAATCAGCGTCGTCGAGATGGTTGTTCCCTACGGTAACCCCGATCCTCCTCACCACCGAAAACACGCTTTTGATGTTGGTGAGTATGGCACCGGTCTGATGACCAACTCGTTGAAGCTGGGATGTGACTGCAAGGGCGCCATTCACTATCTCGATGCTGTCATGGCCACTGGCAACGGTGATCCTGCTGTCATCAAGAACGCCATCTGCATCCACGAGGAAGACAACGGCTTGCTGTATAAGCATACTGATTACCGCGACGGCACCGTCATCTCGGCTCGTGATCGCAAGCTCATCATCTCTCAAATCATCACCGCCGCCAACTACGAATACGGCTTCTACCACACCTTCACTCTCGACGGAACCTACAAGCTTGAGATGAAGCTGACAGGCATGCTCAACACCTATCCTATGCATCCTACAGAGACTGCTGCTCCCTTTGGTACAGAGGTTGCCCCCGCCATCAACGCTCATAACCACCAGCACATCTTCTCTCTTCGAGTAGACCCCGAGATCGACGGACCAAACAACTCAATCGTCCAGAGCGATGCCTTGCCTTCTGAGGCTGAGGTCGGTTCTCCCGAGAACCCCTACGGCAACGGTTTCTACGCCAAGAGCACTCCCCTCCGAACTGCAAAGGAGGGCGCATCAGATTACTGCCACGAGACAAGTCGCTCATGGGCCATCACCAACCCCAGCAGTATCAACCCCTCAGCCAAGAAGCCCGTATCATACAAGATCCTCAACAACAACTGTCCCGGCCTCCTCGCCAAGCCCGGCAGTGTCGTCCACTCCCGCGCAGCCTTTGCCCGCAAGAGTCTCTGGGTTGTCCCCTACAAGGACTACGAGGTGTTTCCTGCTGGTGACTACGTGTGCCAGTCCACCGGTGCAGAGAACCACCCTCACAACAGCACAATTCTCGACTGGGTTGCTCGCGACGAGTCCATCGACAACACAGATATCGTGTGCTACATCCAGTTCGGCCTCACGCATTTCCCTCGCACTGAAGACTTCCCCATCATGCCTGCTGAGCCCGTTAGTGTGATGCTCCGCGCTTCAAATTTCTTCCAGAAGAACCCTGGTCTGTGGGTGCCTCCTTCAGCTCGATGTGTTGATGCTGCCTCCCAAAATGCCTTCGGTTCCAAGGCTGAAGAGGCACCTTCATCTTGCTGTGCCACCAAGACGATTCCCCGACTGTGAGGTTCTTTCAGCATAAACAAGGCGTAAAAGTGAGAGGGGTTTTTCTCGTTTTGCATAGTTAGCTAGCATTCTGCATACCTTAAGAATGAATACGATTTCTACATTTTCACATGTCCACTCTTGGCAACTGTTGTCCATGAGCCTTTCTTTCCCAAGGTTGAAAGTTGAGGCACTATGAACCCCTTTTGCATTTCAAGTAGATCCTAGAACCCCCTCGATGTAGAGACGTTACATAACATGTGAGCTATTGGCGCGGGTCAAGCGAGCGGGGTTTGGGCTGCAACTTGCACGGCAGCGAGAGGGGAAATGGTGAACAAGTCAGACATTGCCGTCACTTGACCATGGCCGATTGCCCAATGTGGTAATCCGCATCTTGCAGCTTGTGTCGACAGCCTCAAATGATCCTAGGTAGCATTCAGATTCAGTATCGTAAAGTATCTTACAGCCGTGAACCCCAGATCGACGTGTTTCCAAGCCAACTCCAGACACTTTGATCACCATCAGCGGAATTACTGGTAGTAAATCCCTTAGTTGGGTCTCTTAGATCAGGACCAGGGTCATTGAAAACCCCCACCTGACGCGTATTGTTCTTCCCAACCTCGAGAACAGTCCCGCCGACGTGTTGATCGCTCTCGACGCAATCAAGCATTGCTTGTGCCACCTCTTTAGGCGTCACCCAACTATCTTTGGCCTCGTCCACAAACTGAAGCTTCTCCGGGTGCTCAGTCCAAAGAGGAGTCCGCACGACCCCAGGCGCCACCGCATTCACGCGGATACCCACCGCTTCGAGGTTGGCGAGGCACCGCACGAAACCTGTGATGCCGAATTTGCTTGCACCATACATGGGGGCTCTGAAGACGGGGATTTGACCAGCTATCGACGAGATGTGGACCACTCGCTTTGGATTCCGGGGTGAGGCTTTCGCGGGTGCAGTTGACTTTGACTCAGGCGAGCTCTGGGGATACAGCCAGTGAGAAATCGCCAATTGCGTGGCTCGAATGGGATGAGTGAGATTAATGTCGAGCAACTTGTAATGCCCAGCGTCAGCATCGTCCTTGCTCTCAGGAGAACCAGGAGGATGCCAAAAGTTGGACCAGTTTGGCTCGTAGACGCCTGCTCCAGGACACACGATGTCAAAGTCACCAAACTCTTTCAGAGCGACCTGAAAAGCGTGTGTTAAAGCTTTCCATGAAGTGACGTCTGTTTCGACAAAGACTGCGCGAGGAGACGATCCTTTCTTGTCGTACTTTGACACGAGAGCTTGGGCTTCTGGCCTCAAAGAAAGGTCTGCAAAGATGACATTACAATTTCGCGATAGCAATATTTCGGCAAATTCGAGGTTGATTCCTTGACAAGATGAATTATTATCTTATTTTCAAAATTGGAGGGGTAGGTTACCTGAGCCAGCGCCTGTGACGAGGGCGGTTTTGCCAGATACGGAGAAGGGAGTGGGTATTTGAGAGGTCATATTCAGGTGCTGAAGGTTGAATAGATGTATAGGTACTAATTGCACATAAAAGAAGAAGTATCCAAGTAAATAAATAATTTTTGGGCAGCGGCGGAAAGATAAACTCGGGACAATAGCTCGCGGATCGGCCGTTTTATTACCGAACTCTTGAGCCCCTCTTTGGTGTAGATTTGCCAGCTCACAGTTGCAGTTGCAGTGCTGTAGCCTGGAGCGTCTGACGCACTCTACCAGTACGAGACGATGGTGGGATACGTAACTGATAATCCACTGGGGTGTAAGACATGGCAAAGAGCAATCGACTCGTAATACCGCCCTTGGCTTTCTGAGTTTAGCATAGACTACGCATCACTGCAGACTGCATCGTGACGCACTTGACAGCCACCACAGCTGACAAATGAGGAGTCAACTCTCCGCATCGTCACGTACTCGACTCGGCAAGTATTTATAACACCTCTGCCTGACGACTACCACTTCTTGGACGGCCATACAGATACCAACAGTAATGTCTCGACTATCTGGCAAAGTTTGCATCGTCACAGGCTCATCATCCGGCCTGGGCCGCGCAATAGCACTGGGCTACTCTAGCCAAGGAGCGGTCCTTGTCTGCGCTGATCTGCAGCAGCACTCGCGCTCTCAAGTCAACGGAGAGGGGTCCATAAGCACTGATGAGCTGATCAAGTCGAGAGGTGGAAAGGCCATTTTTGTTCAGACCGATGTCAGCAAATCATCCGCTGTTGAGGTTTTGGTATCCAAGGCCGTGGCCGAGTTTGGTCGCATCGACGTGTACGCGAGATGCCCTAGACATTTGCAGGGCATGAATTGACATGTGCACAGGTTGGTCAACAACGCCGGCATATCCATCGAAGCCGGTAAAAAGCCTTCGAGGATCCACGAGACGCCAGAAGAGTGGTGGGACCTGACGATGGCTGTCAACGTCAAGTCCATCTTCTTGGCCAGCAAGTACGCAATCTCTCGAATGCTCAAGCAAGAAAAGTCAGACTCTGGGGACAGAGGCTGGATCATCAACATATCTTCCATCTACGGTCTTGTAGGAGGATACACCGTCCGTAAGAGCAGGCCCTGAACTCAGCTTCCTTCTTGCTAATTCATCAGCATCCTACTCTGCCTCCAAGGGAGCAGTCTCAAATTTGACTCGTTCCATTGCTCTGGATTATGCAAGAGACGGCATTCACTGCAACGCCATCTGCCCGGGCTGTAAGTAATCTTGATGCTGGCCGCTGTCACTCTCGATGATTAATCGAACCATCTTGTAGATACGGAGACGGCGATATTCGAAGACACCATCAAGATACATGACAGGGAGAGAATAAGTTCTCTTCATCCGCTTCATGGCATCGGTACGCCACAGGATCTCGTGGGCGCCGCCGTCTTTCTTGCGAGTCAGGAGGCGAGATGGATTACTGGTGCGTGTCTACCGGTTGATGGTGGTTTCACGGCGCAGTGATTCATTGAGATGAGATGAAGTGATGCCTGATAAATTGATTCTTCCAAATGTTTCATCTTCCCCGGTTGACTCGTCGGCCTTGTTTCCAAAGTGGTGACTTGCTCTGATCGTGCTGTCAGTGCTTAGAAGTCATCTACAACTATCACGGAGACTGCGTTGAAGGTTATAGAAGTTCAACAGCGAGTAAGTTCCTAGGCCTCAGCCTTCCTGGCCGGTAAGGGACTGAGATATTCACACGCAATACCAGCGGTCACGATAGAAGTCCTCCTAACTCGTATGTGTATTATAGCGCCATGCAATGCCTAATTTCCAGTCTCCCATTACAACAACAAAGTAACAACATAAAATCCATGTAATCGTTCATCCAAGCTATGCCCCGTATCCAGTCTCATCCCTCGTACAGATATTGCATCGCTCGTCTTAGTTTAGTCTCTACATGTGACACACATCGCTTGCTATACATAAGAAAAACACGACATTAGGAAATAAATATGAAAGTACATGAGAAATGAACAAATGAGAGTACAAACGAGAGTAACAATGAAAGTACAAATGAAAGTTCAAAAGAGTGGCTCGTCAGATATAATCATGACATGTTAAGTGTAATACAGGATCGCTCAAGCATCAGCAGATCCTTCCGACTGAGACGAAGACCTCGTCGCCGAAGAATTGAGGTTACGCCGCCGCACAATATGGCTCCTAGGAAAGCAGTTAGCATCTTCGTATGTACAAGCATCTCAAGATGGGCACTTACAGTCCGCTCCCCTTCTCTCGAGGATCCCTCACAATGACCAACTCCTCGCGTCGCTTGGGATCCTTGATAGGCTTGCGACCACTCTTCGTCCTTGGTGGCACGCCAGAGTGAATCTGCGCAACAAGAGCTGCAATCTGCGTCTGCAAAGAGGTAACCTCTGCATTGGCCTTCTTCTGCGCCTTCTTGGCCTCCTCGAGCTGCTTCATGAGCTTGTTGTTCTCGGTGCGCAGCTGGTTCAGGATAACAGCCTCTCGCTCAGCAGACTCGAGCTTCTTGTTGAGCTCATCGCGCTCAGCGGTGAGTGCGTCGACGCTGGCTACCTTCTCCTGGAGCTTGGCCACGTCCTCCTCCGCGGCAGTCAGCTTGCCCTTGAGCTCGTCTCGCTCGGCGGTCAGGGGCTCGACACTGGCTGCTTTCTCCTGGAGCTTGGCGGCTTCTTCCTCGACGGTGGCGAGCTTCTTGGAGATCTCGTCGCGCTCTTCGGTGAGCGTGTCGACGCTGAGCTGGAGCTTGCCGGCGTTCTCGGCGGTGGCTTCAAGCTTGATGGTGAGGTCGTCGACGGTTTCGGCCTTGGTCAGGAGCGCCGCGGCGTTTTCCACGGCGGCGGTGAGTTTTCCGGCCATCTCATCGCGCTCAGTCGTGGCGGTTTCGGCCTTCTCCTTGAGCTCGGCGTTTTCTCCCTGGAGTTGCTCTACCAGAGGAGGGGCCTCAGGAGCTGGGGCTGGGGCTGCTTCTGGCTCAGGCTCAGGTTCGGCTGCCTTTTCCTCAACCTTTTCTTCAGCTGGAGCTTCGACCGCGGCTCTGGCTTCAGCCTCAGGCTCGGGGTTGGACTCAGGAGTAGGCTCAGGTTCGGAAGAGGGTTCGGGGGCAGGCTCAGGTGCTGGGGCTGGGGCAGACTCAGATTCCTCCTCGACAATAATGAGATTCTCAGGCTCAGCTGCTTTCTCCTCAGGCACCTCCTCCACAGCAGCAGGCTGAGGAGCACTCGCCGCCTCTGGCTTCTCAGTAGCATCAGAAACCACACTGGCAGAGTCATCGGGAGAGATGCTGCTAACAGTGCTGGAGACAGTCGACATGGAACTCGACAGCACACTTCCAGCCTCGGACATGGATCTCAGAGACTCATTCTCCGACCTCAGATCCTCAACCTCAACCGTCAGACGCAGAACCCGAGAAGACTTGTCGTCCTGGTCACTCAGCAGGCTCTGCACCTGCTCACGCAGACTCTTGCTCTCGCCGCTCAGCTGCTCGTACTTCTTCTTGAGCTTCTTCCTCTTGCCCTCGATATCCTCCACTTCCTTGGCGACGGCTTCCTTTTCCTTAGTGATGGATTCGATCTGCGATTTAAGCTCTCCGTTCTCGGTATCAAGACCAGCGATGCGGGCTTCCTTACTCTCAGTGTCCTTAGCCCAAGCCTCCTTGTCCTTCTTCAAGTCGTCGATCGTCGTCTGGAGCACCGTCACCTGCGCTTCGAGGTTCTTCTTGTCGCCTTCGAGGCCGCTGAGCTGTTCCTGGAGCCTGGCTTTGTCGTTGGTAAGATCAGTGATTTGCTTGTACAGGTTCGTCTTGTCCTCCTCGAGGCTGGCCTTGTCCTTGCTCAGAGACTCAACCTGCTGCTTGGAGTTCTCGCTGTCCATCTTGAAACGGTCACGGTCCACGGTCAGCTCGCCAAGCTCTTTGGACTTGTCCACGAGGTCCTTTTCCATGTTGTCGACGCGGAGCTGCATAGACTCCTTGGAGAGCTCCATGGTAGCGACACGAGCAGCGTAGGCTGTCTCCTGGGACTTTCGGATGGCCTTGATGTCTTCGAGTTCTCGCTCCAGGTTGATGACCTTGGCTTCAAACTTCCCGCTGGACTGAGTGGTCTCGAGGGTCTCCTTCTTGAGATCCTCGTAGTTCTTCTCGATGGCAGCCTTGAGATCTCGGTGCTTGGCAAGGTGGTCTTCCAGTTCCTTGACCTTGTTGCTGAAAGCCCGCTCGCTCTCCATGAGCTCATCGCGTTCCTTGGTGAGCTTGCCCACGATCTGGTCACGCTCCTTCTTGGCTCGGTCGATGGCCTGGTCCCTCTCCCACTTGACCTGCTCAAGAGCCTGGTCGCGCTCTTTTTGAAGCTTGGCAATGGCTTGATCGCGTTCTTTCTTGGACTTGGCGATGGTGCTGTCGAGGTCCTTTCTGGCCTTCTCAGCGACCTGATCACGATCCCTCTCGAGTCTGTCCACGACCGAGTTGCGCTCTTTTTGGATGCGCTGGATTGCATCATCTCGCTCGCGCTGAAGCCTCTTCAACTCGAGATCGCGATCCTTCTTAGACTTGTCAACTGTCTCAATGGCCAGATCGCGCTCACGCTTGAACTTGTCAAGCACTTGATCACGATCCTTCTTGACCTTGTCGATCGACATGTCTCGGTCCTTCTCAAACCTGTCCAAGGTCCGACGCTGCTCATCGAGTCTTGTCCGTGTTCGCTCCAGCAGCCGGGTCTGTTCTTCAAACTCGCTTACAAGTCTGTCCCTGGTAGCCTGAGCCTTGTTTCGCTCTTCTCGAAGCTCATCCTTGTCCGTCTGCATGGTGTTGAGCCGATACCGAGCATCATGGAGGTCCTTGCTCGTCTCCTTCTGCTTCTCGCGCAGGACCTTGATCTCGTTCTTGAGGTTCTCGATCTCATTGGACATAGTCCTCTCGACATCGTGTCGTGATTGAGCCCTGGGACGAGAAGGAGGCCGCTCTGGCTGGGGAAGCTGCCGTTCCTCGGGAATCCTTTGTGCTTGGACAGGCTGTTGTTGCTGCTGTACCATTGGCTGTTGGTACGGCTGTTGCATCATGGGCTGGCCCATGGGTTGAACGGCAGGAGGGCTCATGGGCTGGGGAGCAGCATAGATGTTGATGGGCTGATTAATGATGGGCTGAGTAGCAACAGCAGGCTGTTGGTTCATCACAGGCTGCTGGGCCATGACGGGCTGTTGGGCGACAGGCTGAGTGTAAGTGGCCTGCTGCGTGGTAGGGACTTGCTGCTGAGCCTGAACCAGTCCATTCTGCTGGTTGTTTGCAGGCGGTTGGACGGTTGTCAACTGCTGTTGCTGTTGATCGTTGGTGTTGGCAGGCTGCTGAGCTGAAGGCTCAATGTGAATGTGAAAGGTCCGGCCACGGCTTCGTGATCGTTCCTTGGTACGCTCCTGCTGACGTTCGACTTGACGTCCAGATTGTCGCTCTGTTTGACGTTCGGTCTGACGCTCCAGCTGTAGATCCGACTCAAACTCGACTCTCTTCTCTATTGTTCGAGTCGGCTGCGATGTGCTCATGCTCGACTGACGAACGATGGAGCGAGACCGTGTTGGTGTCTTGGCACAGTCATCATCGCTGTAGTCGGTGAGTGTAGTGGCCTTTGTCGAGACAGAGACGTTTGATGCTGTTCCCCATCCGTACTCCGAGGCAGAGTCGTAGTTGTCGTCGGACATGTATGAGTTCCTTGGTGAGGGCTCTGGCGATCTTGTGTCCTGGGTAGATCGGAAGCGAAGCTGGGGAGGCTGGAACATGAAGCCTCTGCTGGAGTCCTGTCGTCGGTCTGGAACAGGTGGCGGTGTTGAGGAGGTGGTGGATGACGCGCTGTTGGAGGAGACAGAGGAGACGTCCGAGGCAGTGGTAGCCTCTGAGACGGTTGAGAGGCCATCATCGTCTGGTCGACGAGTTGGTGGCCGTGAGCGTGATCTTGTTCGAGTCATGGCAGAGCTTGAAGGGTTGTGGCTCTCGTCTGAGGATGTGTTCCAAGAGTCTGACTTTGTCCTGGGCGGGTTGCCACGGATTGTGAGCTGCATGGCACCCTCTTGTTGGCGTTGCTGTTCATATTGCGAGATGGGGTCGAAGGGCCGGCGGACTGGTGCCTGTTTCGTGGTAACCGGCTTCTGTGATGATTTCCTCATGGTGTTGAGCTGTGTTGTTGGAATTATTGTTGATGGTGTTTCTCGATCGTGGGTCGCGGGGGACTAATATGCTGAGGGTCCGTGGTGATGTGATCGACGGGCGGTGAGGTCCGGGGCGGGTACACTACTGTACATGTAAAGAATCAATAGGGTACAAAACAAATAGCCTCACTGAATTATATGCTGTGCATTGTCTGCATTGAAAAGAGGAGAGGAAAAGAGGGAGAGGAGAAAAGACCAAAGAATAGAGTCTGTGTCTGGCCTCCAGTTTTGTTCAACATGGCCGGCCCTCGATCTCGTCCAACTAACTAGACTACTACTGCCGGCCGGGGACGACAGCCCGAGCAAGCCCAATTCAAGAAAGACAACCCTGCAATGGTGGTACGAGATCCACTACCCAACCACATTGGGCACGGTCCCTAGTGCCAGGTGCCAGCAGAGCAGAGCAGGACTTAGCATGGGTGACAGCTGGACCAACCGGCTGAGACAGACGCGTGAGGCATCAGTAGCAGACTGAAAAGGGCCGTGTGCCCTGGGCCTCGATTGGCCTCGGCACGAGCATCTCCTCTGCGGACCAGGCGGGCTGCGGGCTCCCTTACCGCACCGTCGACTACTGGATCTCGGAGTGGCAACTCGGCCATGTGGAAAAGCCTGGTTGAAGGGGAAGATGCCGGCAGACACGGCCAGTGGATAGGCTCTGCAGGGGGCCCTCATGCTGTCGAAACAAGGCCGTAGCTAGAGCTCACTAAGCTAAAGAGAGTTATGTACGGGCGGCTGCTGCGAGAGAGGGGAGTACAGCTGCACGCACGACTCGACCGTCGACCCATAGAGAGTACGTGTACATACAGAGGCTCGAGTCGCCTATGTAGCGCTGCGCTACGCTACGCTACAGCCGAGAAGCAACATCTCAGCGTGCCCAATCGTCAAACCCAGGGCATCCAGTAAAAGATCGGCGTCTTGGGCGACACGGCCGGGGGTCCCGGTTGTTTTTGAGGCCACTTTAGGCCGTCGGGCTGCAACGTTTATGTGGGGGTTTCCGATTCGCTCGCCCTCTGTTTCTCGAAGGCTTAAAACTGGGCACGACTGGGGAAATGTTACAGATCAGATCAACCATTTGTGGCGGGAATCGAGAGCTACAGTACCGGTCAAGCACGACACAGACAGAATCAGAATCAGAATCACAAAATAGGTGCAATGGATTATCTGACTCATCTTACGATATTACTCATTCGTGCTGGCGCGTAAAAGCACAAATAGCCCGGGGCCAGCAATTTGAGGCTATTCAGGGCAGACAATCTCAACCAACCCTTTCTCGTCAACTTTAGCCTGTCTATCTGCGACGATCCCCCAAACAGAGCCAGTCAGTCTCGAATTTTTACCCGTCCCAGCCACCAATAACGATTAGTCTCGAATTCGATTGGCCATGTCGCGAATTCTTGCCAAGGCATTTCTCTCGCGAGGGTATAATTAACCTTTCCTCCATTTTCCACAGACTTCTCAGTCACCACTTGAAGACGGTATCAAGGCTGTGCCGTTGACAAGTCGTTGGTGAGATTATCGTGGCAATCATCCATCAGCTGCATCAGGCCTATTCCCTGCGTATTTTCTTTTCAAGTGGATCCTACCTACTATCACGACATTAGGTTTTGGGTTTCAGAACCAGGAAAGACCTGGAAAGTAATGCACAGGGCCAAAAGTCCAATAGATAGCCCAAGGTACATGCAAGGGCGCAATATGTGGCCAGAGTCCTTGTTTGCGGCCCAACAAAAAGAACCTCAAACAGCGCCACAACGATTGAGGCTGAGGCCGTCTACTATGAGTCTTCTGCGTAGTACCGTGTTGCCTACAATGAGTCTTATTCATCTATATATATACTGATAGGTTCAGGCGAAGCCATGTACAAACACAGCCATGCATATTGCCTCTGAGGCCCCCCAGCTGATCTGCTGGCGTCTCTTTGCCCTAACAGCCTTATCAGAGAAGCAGGCTCAAGAGAAGCAACATGATGAAAATAGAAAATAATCAACAGTCTAGACCTTTTCCCTAGTAAAGCTGACTGCCGTATGCAACTCGTAACAGGGCAAGGACTTTTTTCCAGTTCTTACAGCCAGCTAGTCTATTTTACAAACTATTCGGTAGGGAACGGTGCAAGATGTCAGGGTATGGTGCCTAGTCCTTTTTTATTTTTTTAGTTATCTCTCTTATAAAAAGACTTTAGTGTTTCAATTTAAACATACGGTGCCGTGAAGATACTCCTGGTGAGATAATCTATTAATTTCATGGTGTGTCGAGAAGCCAGCCTCCTCATCACGTGTATACCTTTCTTTGCACCCCATCTTTTCTTTACCCTGCTCGACCAATCAGAAGTAAACAGACACTCATGAGGACTGCTACTGTCGGTCCCGACTCTATTATGCCTCAGCACAAGATGGCTGTGATATGTCTGGAGCACTCCCCAGCATCTCTAGACACTTGGCAAGTCAAGCTACCAACAAGACTTTGTTTTGACAAGCAACGCCCGTATGATTCAACTAAAAAGAAGTAATATTTCGATACGCTTAGATTCTTGACCTCTAACTCTACCAACAAGGAAACTGGTATATACGAGTTTATAGCCCACTGAGAAAATCCAGTGACATCTACAATGTATATTTGAAACCTGCAGCAACTTGAGCATCTGTCGGTCCATGTTTGCCACAGCTCTTCCCATCCTCCAACTTCCGGTTCTGCCGACGGAGATAGATCCGTGTAGCAATTACGAAGCCAATTCCAATAAGTGTCGCTGCTAGGTTCACGATAAAAGCCGTCAGGTAGCGTGGCGGGCCGTAATACAGATAGCTACACCAGATGTTGGGCGTGTTGCAGATGGAATTGATCAATCCAATCGATGCTGCACGCTTAGCTGTTGGCTGCGACAGGGTTCCTGTAATCCACGACAAGGTGACAACAGCTGAAGCGTAGAATGAGGCAGGGAGCATCATCATGGCCACGTATCTGGCTGCAATGTTGGTTGTAGAAACGGCAATAACATTGGCCACGGCCGTGACGATAAGTGCACCAGCGATGTGAAATGACCGCTCTTGAACACGGTCCGAGTGGAAGCCATTGACAAGCATGGTGATAACGCAGAGGAGGAAAGGCGGCGCCGACAAGACGTAGGTCATGTTTCGGCCATAGCCAAGGCCGCCTACCACGCTGGGGAAGAAGTTGGCTACGGCGCCGACAATGTACGTCTGTGAGGCAGCTCGGTCAGCGTCCTGCTCTGAAATATTATAGCAAAGAGGCAGAGGGGTACTAACACAGTAGAGAATGCCCACAAACAGCCACGTCTTGGGGTCTTTGACGGCCATGATGAAGCCTGCCATCGGAGAGATCTCCCGGTTATCATCGCTTTGTCCCTGGTCTGACGCAAAGTTGTACTGCACCCACTCGCACTCCAACGACGAAAGTGAGATTATCTTCTTGTTGGAGTTGGGAAGGATAAAAGCAAAGATGGTTCCTAGACCAGCAGTGGCTACACCCTCGATGAGAAAGAGCTGTTATTCCTGTCAGCGACATGGCATGGCATTGCATCGTCAGAGCTTCAGAGTCTAGACTTACCCATCGCCAGCCCTCGATGCCGTGAGCTCCGTCCAGCTTCAGGATGGCAATCGCCAGCAGAGGCCCAAAAGCATTGCCGAGCTGGGAGCCGCTGTAGAGGATTGCGGTACGGAGTGCAAACTGCTTGCGGTTGTAGAACATGGACAGGAAGTATAGTGCTCCGGGGAAGAAGACGGCTTCGACGACTCCGAGGAAGATACGAGTAACTATAAGGCCGGCAAAGTTATGCACGGCTGCCATCAGGGCCGAGATGGTGCCCCAGATGACCATGCTGGAGCAGATGTAGATGCCAGGCCACCGAATCCGACCGGCGATCATGTTGGACGGGACCTGGAAGAGAACTAGGCCAAGCGGTCAGCATGTAAGCATTGGAGAGGTGAGGCTCGAGCATGTACTGTAGCTGCAGAATAGAATGCTAACCGCTGTTTGGTAATCGACGGGAGACAAGCCGAGGTCTTTCTCAATGTCGGCAAGTTTTGCGCTTGCGATGTTTTGTCGATCGAGGTAGTTCAGAATGTACATGACAACGAGGATGGGCATGATGACCAGATCCATCTTGAGGGTTGCTCGACGGCCGAGAGCTTGGTAGTCTGCGTCTGAAAGCTCTGCCAGCTGAGGCGGCATGGGAATGCCATCTTGGACCTGGGAACTGTCCTTGACGGTTTCGAGCTGCTCTGATGCGGCGTCTACTTTGTTGTCCATGGTAGGTGAGAGGCTCTTGGGTGCTGTGTAAGACTTGGATGAGAAAGAAGAGAATGAAATGTATTGCATTGTATTTTAAATATCCGGTCTATGAGTCGCGCAGAGGAGCAAGACGAATAACCCCCCACGTCTGAAAACGTGGGGGGTCAGTTACCCCGGAAAATTACCCCAGGTTACAAGTTTTTAGCAGAGTCCTAACTCGAGAAGACACTGGACTAGAGAGCCGACTCATCCAGGATATTATATTCAGAAGGGCGTCACTATTATTTCCGCGTGGGGGTCACAGAGCTGAACCATGAGCCGCCTTGACCCTGGGGTCCGGTTACGGACCATGATCGGGTTTAAAATGCCCTCAAAACCTGCGGTGGGCTGGTTATTTCTCCATGTTTGACCACCAGAAGCAATGGCTGAGATTCATGGACAAGAAGTTGCCAATCACAACACGGTAGAATCCTGTTGGATTGTGCTACACGGCGCTGTGTGGGATGTCACCGGTAGGTGAGCTTATCCGAGCGATAGCACAGGGCAGTATCTGACGACAATGACAGACTTTTTAGACGAGCATCCCGGCGGCAAGGCCATCATACTGAAATATGCTGGGAGTGATGCAACTGAGCCATACGACCAAGTTCACGATGCTGATCTGGTGGAGAGAACACTATCACCGAAAAGCCGTCTCGGTACCGCGAATATCACGACGCTACCACAACGGGAAGAAACCGTGTCCACAGCGGGTAGCTCAGCGAGATATCCCCCGCTGAATACCATTGTCAGCCTGGTCGACTTTGAGAAGATCGCTGAGTCTTACCTGGCACCTTCTGGCTGGGCTTACTATTCTTCTGGAGCCGAGGACGAGTATAGCATCGAGGATGCAAAGACGACGTTTCGCCAAATCCTGCTTCGGCCTCGTGTGCTCCGTGAGGTCGAGCCAGTCTCGACCAAAACCACCATCCTTGGCTTCCCCTCTTCTCTACCTATCTACTTCAGCCCGACCGGAATTGGCAGATACGCCCACCGAGATGCCGAGAATATCATATCCGCCGTTGCTGGCAAGGAGGGCCTAATCTACTGCATGCCAACCAGCGCATCTTGGGAATCCGTCTCCAACGCACGCTCGGTGCCAGATCAACCGCTATTCTTCCAGCTATACACGGGTCGCGATAGAGAGCATACAAAGTCCGTTTTGCGCGCTGTTAAGAAGCTTGGGGTCACTGCCGTCTTCCTCACTGTTGATACGCCTGTGCTTGGAAAGCGTGAGCGCGATGACCGCATCCGGGCCGCTGACGGAGAAGACACGATCCTCGCGGCCGGAGGAGGCGTTGCAAAGACGACCTCTCGGGGCCTGCTCAACCCTTTGTTGTCGTGGAAGGATATAGAGTGGATTAGAGAGACGACGGGGCTCCCTCTTGTGCTCAAGGGTGTCCAAACGGTAGAAGATGCCATCCTTGCCCATCTCCACGGGCTGGATGGCATCGTCCTCTCGAACCATGGTGGCCGCTCCCAAGACACAGCACAATCGCCCATGACTACGTTGCTAGAGCTACGCCGATATGCGCCCCATCTCCTGTCTCCAAGCATACGTGACAAGTTCCAAGTCTTTGTCGACGGCGGCATTCGTCGCGGGACCGACGTGATCAAGGCCGTGGCTTTGGGCGCTACGGCCGTGGGTATCGGACGCCCAGTGCTGTATTCCATGTGCGCTGGGTACGCAGACAAAGGGTTGCACAGATTAGTACAGATCCTTCGCGCCGAGGTCGAGACGAATATGGCACTAGCAGGGGCAACGAGTGTCGCGGAGCTGGTGCCGGAGATGGTTAACACGGAGAGGGCGGAATTTGGTGTCTCCCGGCGGGTAAAGCTCTAACTGTAGCTGTAATAATTCAAAAAATTATCCAACAAGTTTCTTCTCTCCGATTGCGGCAGGTTTACGCTATAGAATGCAGTTGGGAGAGATCTTAGTAACATCAGCCTCTCCTCAAGAGCCCCCACGTAAAATGTCCGGCCATGAACTCGGGACGAACTCCGTATAACGGTCGCTGCGAGGAGCATGAACCCCCACGCATAGCGATGATCCGCATAACAACTCAGTAGCGGCTGAAAAGTGAGACGAGGACAGCCGAAACACAGGGTAGGCGTTTAAGCAGCGAGTACTCAAGATGATGGGCGAAAAAAAGGAAATACTGCAAGTTCATATTCACATTGCTTTAGATTGTCGATACATGAGATAAATGTGCCTGTGATAAAGAGAACTAAAGTCATTGGCAATATACAGAATAGTAGACTATGTACAAGTGTGACAATTTACAAGACAGAAGCATGGCCGGTTATAAAGCCATAGCATAGGTATCCAAAGCAAGAGATCAAGCCGCATCAACCGCCACGCCCGGCACAACACTACCCGTCGTCGTGGGGCCCTGATATGCCTTCCTTGCGTTTCCAAGCCACCAGGCACCAACCAAAATGGTCAGTCCACCCCAGATCACACAGGTATAGTTCATGCTCTGTGCATCAGTAGGAAGAGCATAAGGGAAGCAGTAGATGACACCCCAAGTGAGCATATAAGCACATGCAATGCCATTGATGATAAAACCTAGCGCTCCGGGCATCTTGAAGGGTCCATAGGTAATGTTCCTGCGTCCGGTCAAGAGATTGGGTAGAATGCACGCTAGGAAAGAACTGCTGGAAAGGAGGATGAAGCTGCCGACAAAGGCATTGAAGGCCGTGGTGCTGCCAACATAGATGGCGCCGAGGACTGTTACCAAGACAGCTGTGGCAAGGGTAGACCAGAGAGGCATATCGAGAGACTCCTGGACATGACCGAAAGCACGGGGGAAGGGAGTGGCACCATCACGGGCAAGGGCCCAGAGTGTTCGACCACAAGTGATATAAAGGCCCACGACAGTCAACGAGATGCAAATCATGACAAGTGACAGCAAGCCAGTAGCACCGGCAGCAGAACCAGTAGCCTGGCGGTAGATCTCGGCAATGGGATAGGCTGACTCGAAAAGAGCATCGTAGTCGTTGATGGCGTACATGATAGCGATAAGGTAGCAAAGTCCAGTGACGAAACCAGTCGCAACCTGGAGGAAGAGGGCAATAGGGACGTTGCGCTGGGGGTCGGGGATCTCCTCGGCCAAATGTGTGACCGCATCAACTGGTCCAACACTGAAGGCTCCATTGAGCATACCAGCGACGAAGACGAACCCATTTGGATATCCAATATCGGCGGTCCATTCTTTCCAGACAAAGGATGAGGTGGCATGCGGTGGACGGCCTCCTCGACCGGGCATGACGGTAACGGTGACGATGGTGATGATGAAGCCAGCGAGAATGATAAAGACTCCGAATTTGTTGAGGTTGGGCATGGCGCTATTGGCCAGACAGACAGCAGCACAGGCAATCCAAGTGGTGATGATGTATGTGATAAAGACGTGCCACGGCTCAGCAACGAAGCCAGGATGGTTGAGGGCGTACATCTGAACAATAGTATTGGCGAGAATGGAAGACATGCTGGCACAACCAAGACACCAAGCAAGATAATTCCACCACCCAGCAAAGAAACCAATCACACGCCCCCATCGTCGTCCCGGCGTGACAGAAGCCCAGTGATAGACACCTGCCGACGAGGGAATGGCGCTGGCGAGCTCAGCAATGCTGGCGGCAACAGTCCAGTAGAAGACGGACACGGCGATGAACTCGTACAAGACGCCCGGGGGACCGCCGTTGAAGATGGCGACGAGGATGGAGCCGCCGATGGCAGGCCAGACATTTCCGACGACGAGGCCGACGCCGGCGAGCGAGAGGAGGTTGAAGTTCTGCCGGAGCTCCTGGACGTGGCCGGACGCGTTGATGGGCGTTTCTTGGTGCGTGGTTGTCTTGAAGGCTGGGACGTCATCCGTCTTGGCGGTGCTATCCGCTCTCGAGCACGTGCTTTCAGCCATTGTATATGATATGTGATGATGATCTGAGAGATAGATGACAGGACTCAAATATCCTTGTCCAAAAGAAGGGAGAGACGCAGATTCTTAAGAGTCGAGCGTCGTCCTGCCCCAAGTCGATAGCTTTGACGCTTCTTTAGCCAACCCTGGCTTCTGTCGCATCTTCCTTCCCAAAGCGGTTTGGACGTCTTCTCCAACTCTCCGCAAATTGGGGGATGAGGCGGAGATAGGCCGTTGTAGCATTTCCCCGAGTGGTTTAGTTTGGTCTGAGCCAGATTCCTGGGACGCCACTGAGTGGTGGTTCAGTGGCAAAGATAGCATTCTTATATATGGACGAGGACTTGTAACGGAGAGTGATGGCTTTGTCATGGCAGGGGGGCGGCTCCTTATCTCTTGCAGGCATGGGCCATGCACTCAAAACTATCATAACAGCCACCTCCAACCTCCTTGTTACACATAGAAACACCGTGAGTGTGAAACCAAGAGCCTGCTCAGGGTCGACCCCAATCAAATCTGGGGAGCGATACCGCATTTTGTGCGGGGTGATTTCCATTACTCATAGAAGCCGGGGGCAGCTCCAGTCTCGGGTAGGCCGAAACAGACCTGAAATCCGAGGACATGAAGAGCGCAGACCAGCAATGCAATGGTTTTATTCCTAATAGTGAATGATTTGGACAAGGCAGAAAGACAGTCAAGATGGTACGTGTTGGTTAAATCAGCCTCGTCTCAGCTCCCTGCCGCAGGTTGCAGAACATGCACAACCTGTCACCACCACCAACATCTGAAGAGTTAGTTATAGAATACCCACACGACACCTTGGCTCATGATAGTAATGTGGAAGCTACGACTAGTTCACTATGTATGCAATTCTGCTATGTAAACATCTCGTCAAGTATCGACTGGCGGCTCCCAAACAAGCATAGATAGCGTGCGGTGATGTTATAGGTATTCATGTGATTTAGTCTTGACTGATAATCATAATATCATCTTCTCTCTAAAACATAAAGCCAGTGTTTTACGATAATATTCCTAGTAGGTATGCCCCAAAGGAACCTCCTGGTTCCCCCAATCCGCCTCAAAACGGTGCCAACCTCCATATTCCGGCTCACTTCCCATAAACAGACTATGCACGACCATATCGTAATATCCATCCGCCGGAACCTGCCCGCCACAAACATTTCCACCCATGGCAACATTCAGAAGGATATTCATATCCCTCATCGGCCGCGTCCCCTCTGGAATCTCACCCTTCATCACAGGCCTGCCATCGATGTACCACACCATCCTCCCCTGCCCAGCTTCCCCGCCAGACTGAAGCCAGGCAAAGTCGTACCTCACAGGCCGGAACTGCATGTCGGGGATCTTGGTGCCCAGCACGCGATGCTTCTCAGGCTCGTGGTGGTGGCCCCAGTGCAGACAGGAATGGTTCTCAAGGTCGCCGTTCCACGTCTCGGCAATGTCAACCTCGCCGTCGGTAGGCCACGAGAAGGGCTCCTGGGGGAGCAGCCAGAAGGCGGGCCAGATGCCCTGTGCACATGGTGAGAGGATGAAGGCGGTGAGGACTCCTTGGTCTCGAGCTAGTGTTTGCCGGCTCACGAGGCGGGCAGAGGTATACCGCTGTTCGTGATCGGGAGAGGACTCGTTTGCAAGAGCTCTGAGCACGAGTTTTCCATCTGGTGTGCTGTTTTAAGAGTTAGATAAACTGTCGAGTTTCGCTCGATGTGGAGGGGCTCACTAGAAGGAGTTTTGTTGCTCGGCGGTGTAGAATTGCAGCTCTTGGTTTCCCCAGCCATCAGGACCATTACCGATCTTTTGATCCCATTCGACGTTGACCGGAATATCAGGTTGAAATTGAGCCTGCCAGTAAACATAACCGGGCTGTCCGCCCATAGGTTGCTGGGGCGGTTGGCCTTGAGGCGGTGGGGGAGGAGGGTGTTGCGAGTCCTGAGCCTCTGGCTCCTTGACTAGATTTTCGAATTCATTTTTTAAGCGTCTGAGATGATCTTTCCAAGACATGGTGAGAGTTCAATTGGTAGAGAATAAATGCCGAAACTGAGGATATGAAGATATTGAGCAGGTTCAAGTACTGAGGGGTACATAAAAATTGATGATATCGCCAACTTGGCATTACGTCACTGGCTTGCGTGGTTGTGTGGCTGTAGCTTGAGCCAAGATGGAAATTTAACTTTGTACATAGATAAATCGCTACTCGAGGCCATAGCGATAAGATGTCTTTTACGCCAAGGCTATCAACTTTGACCGCAAGTTGGTCAAGAATTTTGTATTGTCGGTAATTGAAATAGTCGTTGTTGTCTGTACAATATGGACACGTTCCTCATCAAGCAATAGACGAAAGTAGAAATGGGAAAGAAATAAAACTAAACATATAAACAAAGACGAGATGGTGAGTAGTCGGGCTAACTCAAGACCCCGAAAGTCGGCAGTTTATGCAAAATTACCGCCTGGTCTCTTCAACAGCTGTGGGCCATTGGATTAATGCGGATTTGAATTTTGAAAGTCCGCATCAGAAATGCAGATATTATAGCTGCTCCCCTGCTTACATGCATAATCACCAGGGCTTATTGACACCTTTAAAACACCATCATGCAGCATTGTTTTGAGTTTCTCAGATCTGACACTGATATATCTGGTTTAAAGATGCTATATAACTCGATCCAACTCCGCTTCACTTGATTTATCAGCGGACAAAGTGGAGAAGACAAAGAATCTCCAGGATCCGCAGTAGAGTATCATTCCCTACTACGTATGCAATGGATCCTCATCGAAAAGCACCAAAGAATGAGGTCATGGACTATGCAAAACGGGCATTGGTACCTATATAGGAAGGCTACTGCCGGTCTTGTGAATTAAAGCAATGGATATCCCAAGACCTCCATGAAATTTATTTCAACTCGCATTACTGAACCTCACAACCAAGCCTACCACCTACAAAGAAATCTCAGCTAGCTCATCATGAAGGAAGCAATTGTTAAGAAGGACACGACAGTTGAAATCGTCGACTCTCCCATCCCCAAGCCGGGACCAGGCCAGGTGTTGATCAAGGTCATCGTCGCCGGTTCTAACCCCAAGGACTGGAAAATTCCCATCGTCTATGACTCCGAATACAACACAGGCGACGATATCGCCGGTACTGTCGAAGCGGTTGGAGAGGATGTTGTTGGATTCCACAGGGGAGATCGTGTGGCCGCTTTCCACGAGATGACAACCGCCCACGGTGCCTTTGCCGAGTACGCCATTGCGCCTTATTACACCACCTTCCACATCCCCAAGACAATCTCTTACGAGGAGGCCGCTACTATTCCTCTGGCCGCCTACACGTCTGTCTGCGCGCTCTTCCAAGAACTCGAGTTCCCTGAGCCCTGGTCGCCACTCGCCAAGGCCGCAGGCAAGGAAGACATCAGGCGTCCTCTGATCATCTACGGAGCCAGTACCGCCACAGGAGCCTACGGTATCAAGCTTGCCGCTGCCGCAAACATCCACCCTATCATTGCAGTTGGTAGCAAGCGCAGCGACTTTATCAAGCCCTTCCTCGACGAGAGCAAGGGAGACACCCTCGTGGACTACACACTTCACAAGACAGACGAGGAGCTGATCAAGGCAATTCGGGAGGCTGTCAAGAAGGGCGGTGCTCCTGATTGTCGCTGCTGGAAGGTCTACGATACTGTCTCTGAAGATGAAACCATCAGGCTTGTGTCCAAGGTGATTGCCGGGCCTCCAGATGCTTCTGGCCGAAAGCCAAGGGTGACCAACGTTCTGCTCAAGAGCAAGGTCGAGGGCATTGATCCGAGTGTTGACCTTGTCTTCTCCATGGTTGGTCAGGTGCATGCTGAGGATGAGAAGGACAAGCTCATCGGATTGACTTGGGGTGCATTGTTTTCCAGGGGTCTGCGGGAGGGTTGGTTCCCGCCTCATCCTTACGCGGTGGGCAAGAATGGCCTTGAGGGTTTGGGAGAAGGTCTACAGGGTCTTAAGAACGGTACAGTCCGGGCTCAGAAGTTCTTGGCGCGTGTGGGTGAGACGCCGGGTGCTGGTAGCTCAGCTGAGCAGACCAACGGAAGCGTGTAATTGTATTGCGTTACAGAGCATTTTGGCCAGCATATTTTATAAATAAAATTCTTTGTATGACTTGTTGATAACTGATAAATCGATACAGCCAAGTAGCGAAGAAATAATTGGCCATAAACGATATAATCTATGTCATAGAAACCTGGCTTACTAGTCGGGAAAACTCGGTTGGGCTGGTAATTGCCGGTTGTGGTTAGACTGAGGGCTGACTGTCGACTTCGGGAGGCGTCGACTTCGGGAGGCGCCGATGCCGACAATCAATCAGACGGTTTTGGTACCTGAAAATGGGTCAATGGCGACCTCCGCCTCAGATCAGTCAGCGAGGACAAAGAGGCTAATTATGGTGATAATAGACGGCAAATGATGACGATAATTAATGATACTGTATAGAAACAGAGAGTATTGTAGACAAGTAATATTATATTGATGTAAAGTGTCCAGATGTAGTCGACCGGCTACTAGGTAGGTAGTCTCACCGTCAGCCCTGGACTTGGTGAGCTTCGTCTATCACAGGGCAAACACCAAATAAATCACAAAAAGAAATCTAGACAAGACATGCAAGATTTACATGGACTTTCCAATGTCCATATCTCACTTTTCTGTACCAAAATAGACCAGACTAGGCCAAGCACTCGCTCGACATGGCCCCATCGCGTGGTTCATGGCATGCCCCGGGCGCGTCCGAACAGGGGGTTCTTACTGTTCTAGGCAATTAACATCACACCACTCAACATCTCGAAGCACCATCTCACTACGAGGCCAAGCAGTCTATGATACGGAACCCAAATTACAGTGAGACTTTGTGATATATAATGAGGCTTGGATTTCGGCTTTTCATCCTCTCATCATCACTCACAACCACTCTTGGTTAACCACCACTCAACAAGCTACACTACCACCTACTAAGAGAGAACACTCTCCAACACTCAACACTCAACACCAACACTTTACAACCGCAACATGCAACCCATTGTCAAGATTATCCCCGTCGGTCAGAGGTAACATCTCATCCATACTCTCATTTATCCCCATGCTAACAACTACAGAGTCATGCCTCTCCTCTTGACCGTCGGAAGCGCTACAGTAGTCGGCAGCTACGTTCGCTCGCAGCTGAAGACACAATCAAGGACCTTTGATCGAACCTTTAGCCAGTACAACACAACAAAGAGTGAGTCTGTCCGCGCACAGACTTTTGATGGCAAGGTTCCCGATCCTCGAACCAGCTTCTTCAACATCCTCGGCTGGTAAACTCTATACGATATCATTGGGCGGCGTTTTGTTATTTGATTAGGTATTCTAAATGCTGGGTTACGATATCAAGGGCCAGGCGTTTATGGCCATGTCATAGTAAGGAGACTGATGGTTAACACGATAACACTTAATTTATGTCTTTAAAACTTATACCCAGTTCGTTTTGTGTGATTTTACTAAAGAGAGCTGACTATTGATAATCACCATCACTAAACTATACCAGCTCTCGATCTCTTACCAACAGATAAACAGGTCGAGCGAAGCCACCTTGAGCCTAGGTCACATACAATCTATCCCGATTAGCCGCTATAATATTGCTAGGCTGTAGTCGAGTGTATCAGGTTTATAAGCTAATTTCCAAACCATCAGTAGTTCAAGGCCTAGTCTCAGGGCTGAGAACCAGGACTTGTATATGTCACTGCAGCAGCAACATTATAACGCATGTGCTGGCAAGTTTCATCTAGTAGCTACTGGCTGTACGTAGAGTTCCTCCTATCAACGTGAGCAGAAGCATACTACAAACGCCATGCTTCCCGAGAGGATCGAGACTCGATCTACTCTCCAACGCACAACCACTTCCCCAAGTAAAACGCCTTAAAGGCTTGCGGCTGGAGACGGAACCTGCATTAGTCTGGGGTAGATAACGCTTTGTTTGATGTCGTCCAATTTCGGCACAGATTGTGGCAGATTGGTGGCGCTTCAGCTTCACCATCGTCAATCAAGCTACCGAATCAAACGCTTCGGAGCTGCCACAGGGCTGAACAGACTTTCCGCATGATGTATCTCAAGGCTGATGGTGATTGGACGTCTCGCGCCTCAGGTCTGAGCAACAATCTCAACTCTTCTCGCCTGGCTGCCGTGCTGTTGAACAAAAACGCCTTACTGGAGCTAATATCAGGCATTCAAGCCACATTCATTCCAGAAATGAGCTGGGGACGCGCCGTTAAATCAAACAAGGGTCTTTTTTGAGCCCATAAAGACAAACAGTCCTGCAGTCTTGTGTCTCACTTTGCTCATCCAGCTAGCTCTGCTTGACTCTCCCTCTCACCAGTTCCGCTCCAGGCCTTTACCCAGTTATCGTCACTCCTTCAACTCAATTTTCTTATCCAATACCTTCACAATGGCCGCCCCTGCTCAGAATACCAACGCCCATAATAACGGCCCGATTGACCACAACGACCTCAACGAGTGGAAGGACCGCTTCAACGATGTCCTCGCCCGCCCAAGCGAGCACGTCAACTCCAAGTCGCCCGAGACTGCTCAGCCTTGGAATAATGGTTTCTTTGGCTGCTTCAGCCCCATCAGCCTCTGCGCTGTTACTTGCTGCGTGCCCTGCGTTACTTTTGGCAAGACTCATCATCGTCTTCGCAAGAATGGCAGCCTCGAGGGTTACGAGCCTGTCAACACCTCTGTATGCATCATCCAATATACTCTTTGTGAATTTGCTAACGTATTTCCAACAGTGCCTTATGTTCTGGGGTTCCACCTGGTTCGGCCTTCACTGGATTCCCCTCGCCCTTCAGCGCGCCAACCTCCGTGAGAAGCACAACCTCCAGGGCAGCTGCCTCGTCGATCTTGCTACGGCTTGCTGCTGTGGATGCTGTGATCTGATCCAGCAAGACAAGGAGGCTGAGTATCGCGAGGCTCAGGCTGCTGGGGGTGAGCAGGGCTACAAATCCAGCGAGGGCATGAACTATCCTGCCAGCAGCTAGAGGGGATAGGTAGCCAAAGCTAAGCGCCATGCCGTGTGGAGGAGGACGGTGTTGGGATACCTAATGGTGTTTGCGTCTTTCATATTACCATCGATACCCCTCTGATAGTTGACGATAAGAGCGGCAGACATTTCGTTGTCAAAGTCTGATGCCAGTTTCGCTCTTTGAGTATAATGCAGCTGTATAGTTTCAAGAAATAGTAGTTTATTTTATGCATGTATAAATCCCAGGCTTATTCTAGCAGAACTTGATGATGATAGCCGGCCAGTATGCGATGACTCCAATTGCTATCTGAGACGGGCGCAGGTCCCAAATCCACCCGACAGCGCCCGGGAATTAATCTAGGCCCTGTAATTGGGCCTCGGAGACGCTGCTTTGGCGGGAGGGCCGAGCATCGGTCGGGGGGGCTCCACTATAGCCGGAAGACGGGAAAAGATGATTCTAGCAGATGAGAATTATGTATGCTCCTGATATGTGCTAAAGAAGTGGCAAAACCTGTTCCTACAGTTAAATTTATCTTGAGGCTCGGCCTTATCTCGTCCCTCCCTGTCAGCACCGACCAGTTGGATCCGGGTCCGCCGCTCCGGGCCTCGCTCCGCGGGCATCACATCACGTTGATTGCCCTCTAGTTGGATGATGCTCACCCAATCTGGAACCTACAGGCCCCCATTTTTAGGGCCCATCCCCTGTACCAGCACCCGATGAGCCTCAATGCCAACGGCATTTGGTTCTGGAGCCCGCTTTTGGGCAGGGAAAAGGAGCCTCTACCGCTTCCAGTCACGGCTTCATCACGAGATTTTATGCTTTCATGATTCGTACTCTTCGTAATGGCCCCTATTGGCGAGAGGGTATGAGCCGACTAGGAGACAATTCTTTTCTTTTATAGGGGCTATAAATATGTCGCCGCTACTTTTACCTTGGGATTGCTTCATTCTATTCGCATTCAATGACTGCATTGCATCACTCTAAGAAATCATGGATCGCATCCGAGATCTAGAAGTCCCCTGGACTGACTCCAACACGCCCACTCGTCGGAACTCACTCGACTTTGCAACAATAACAACACCATCAGCAGAGCACGATCCCCAGGCTTTTCTCAAGCACCACACAGCCAAAGCAACAGCCGATCTCCCTTCACTACTGGAAAAGGGCACCAAAGATGATAGCCTCAACCCCAAAACTGAGTCACAGCAAAAACTCTCGTTCCGACAACGGCTGCATCATTTCACATGGGCCTGGTTTACTCTACCCATGAGTGCAGGCGGTCTAGCACTGCTCATTCATGTCCAGCCTCATCAATTCCCTGGGTTGAGAACCATTGGAACGGTGCTCTACTTCATCAACCTCCTCATCTTTAGCCTCTGCTGCATCGCCATAACATGTCGCTTCTTATTCAACCCTGGCGACCTCACCAAATCTATCACCCACCATCGGGAGGCATTCCTCTTCCCAACATTCTTCCTAGCTATAGCCTCCCTCATCACCAGCACCCAGCGATATCTCATCCCCAACAACGACGCTTCGTACGCCTGGGCAACTGAGACTATATTTTGGGTATATGTCGTTGTGACATTCACCCTCGCTATTTGGCAGTACTCGTATCTCTTTGCAGGACACAGCTTTAGTCTGCAGACCATGATGCCCAGCTGGTTGCTGCCCATATTCCCAGTCATGCTGGCTGGTACTTTCGCAACCGTCATCCTCGACACGCAGAGCCATCTTGAGCCCCTGCCCATCATTTTCGCTGGCCTGACCTGCCAAGGCCTTGGCTTTTGCGTCTCCATGATGATGTATGCTCACATGATCGGTCGGCTCATGCAGTCTGGTCTGCCTGACCGCGAGCATCGAACTGGACTCTTTATGAACGTTGGCCCACCGGCTTTCACAGCCTTGGCTCTCATCGGCATGGCCAATGCACTCCCCAAGACCATCTCTGGCGCTGATAATCTCGCTCTCAATGTCGACACTGTCCGTACGGTAGCTCTCTTATGCGCAGTGTTTCTCTGGGCGTTGAGTCTATGGTGGTTCCTAATTGCAGTCGTGGCTGTGGCTTCATCTCCGCCCAAGTACTTCCATCTTGGCTGGTGGCCTATGGTCTTTCCCAACACTGGATTCACGCTTGCTACGATTTCTATTGGCAACGAATTCAAGTGTGATGGTATTCTTTGGGCGGCGAGTGGCATGACCATTCTCCTCGTCATGACATTCCTTGTCGTCTTCTCTTTTAATATGAGAGCGGTATTTGTACGAGATATCATGTATACTGGAAAGGACGAAGATGCAGATGATCATTGAGACGGCAATCACTTTAGAGATGGGAGTACCGGTTTGGCTTACATTTAGAGATACCCCGGGATAAAAGTTTGGGTTAAACAAAAGATAGACAAGATGGATAGAGCTGCTTATCGCCTCTACCATATTAGACTACTTAATACTATCTAGAGTTATATTTCTACTTTCATCATCTGTTTTGACACTGAATTTTGGTGTTTACACCTCTTAGTTTGGGCTGGGCTAGAATGTTCTGCCACATGTAGCAGATAAGGGTTAGGCCGGAACAAGGGCCGAAAACAAGGATGCTTTTCCCATCCTGGATCGTAAGTTCAATTAACAGGTGGAAGCACGGTCTTGCATCTCCGTGAAACAGGGCCGAAAACTGCCTTGCTGGACATAGAAACGCGGTACACCAGATTGCCCCTGTCTGAGATACGTGAGCCGGTTTTCGGCGAGACTCGCTTCGGTCAAAAAGAAGTTCTCGCCGAGCCATCCTTCTCCTTGGAATACACCCGATCTCATTGGTATTTGGTATGATTACATGAATCATGCTGAAGAATTATTTAAACAATGATGGCTTAAATAGACTTGGCCAATTCCAACAAGAGCGTTACTGAAGGTTGCTGTGTATAATGCCCAAGTGCTATTAAAAGTGCTATTATAACAAGTCCGTCCAGCTATTAATATTCATCCAGTCCTGATCCGATGTGAGATTATTAAACTGCTGCAATCCCTCACCTCCAAGCAGCCTATTCCAATCAGGAGGGCTCTCTGGGACCATGACCTGCTCACCCTGCAGATGCTGCGTTACAAGCATTTCATACTCGCGATGAAGCTCCTCAAATACGCTGTGCACAGCCTCAGCATTCGGCCAGTGCCGTGACAGCATCATGGTCGACCTCAGCAAACGCGACAGCCGCTCTAGTGCATTGATAGCAACTAGAAACGTCTGCGAAGTCACAGCTGCGCGAATCTCACCCGCGAATTGGATGCCTGCTGCAGTCACGGCGCTGACAGAGGTGAAGTGACATTGGCGAAGCTCGTCACGCGCTGTCAACTTTTCGAGAGAGGTGACGATGGCTTGTGCAGCTGCTGAGCAGATAGACTGGCTGCTCGTCTCGTGTAAGTTTCGATGAAGATGCAACAGCAGGAGATTGTAGTGCATGCGCAGATGGCATGTCCAAGAGTCGTCGTCCTCTGCAACTGATGAGATGCCTGAGCGGAGTGACCATAAACCCAGACGCGCATCGATGGAGGCAACATCTATGAGACGATCTCTTGCGGGCGCGTTCAGTGCAATAACGTCTAGACCTATATAGGCCAACTCAACCAGGTGGTTCAGAAAGTCAGGGTTTACGCCGTCTATTGACTGATCTGTGCTTGGCGTATCAGTCATGTCTTCCCTGCAGAGAGGTTGTTGGTCTATGTCCTCAGCTCGAACTGCACAAGGTCTTCCAGTCTCGAGAGCTGAAAAGACCTCACAGAAAAAGGCTGACCACCAGCACCGTCGATACTGAGCCATCTCGATAGCTGGAAGCTGCGAGCTTCTTCGGTGTGCGCCGAGACCGCAACCTATGCGGACTGCTATACCAGCCCAGTACCATGGGCCACCAGCGACTGTATCCCCGTCACCTATGTGCCAGGTGAACAAGACTGCTGCTTGGAGGAGATGCATTCTATCAGACTCGTGACGCATATGGTAGAGCATACTGGCCCGCCGAAACAGGATGTTCTGAACTGCATGCCGGTCGTTGGCGACGAGTGGATGTGAACATGCATGTGCCCCAGCCATCAGAACAGATTGGAATAGCAGTAGTGGAGGAGGATTGTCTGGTGTGCGGTAGCGGGCGATGAACTCTGGCTTTGATACTATGGGCAGAAATGGATGTGTGTGGTCAAAGTAGGCTGCCACTAAAGCATCGCGTACTTGCTGGGCTGGGAATGAAGACACTTCAGTCACGAGATCTTGTGTCATGCCCCAAGTGTCCGAGGTAGGCTTCCATGACTTGACTTGTCGGATAGGAGGATATGGATAATGCAATGGCTTACCACCTGCGATCCTGTCACTTCCCGTGCTCCCATCAGCTGCAGATTCTGGGAATGAGCCATGTGTATCTGGTCCTGTAGGTGCAGATAATGGACGCTCTGTGTCTCCAAGGATAGAAGAATAAGGCTGTCGAAATGAGCGGTGCAAGTCGACTAAATGGACTAGATTGGACACGGCTGTGCCGACGTATGCTATACGGAAGCTTTTGGTAGAGGCAAAGACGGCCCAGGCGGCAGCACCGATACCGTGCTTGAAGAACCGGGCGAGGCCTTCACGAGCGAGCTGCTCTTGACCGTCGGCATGAGGTTCGGTGTTGGACGACGTCTGTTCAGGTTGCGTTGGCGGTTGCTCGGGTCCGAGAAGCGAGACGTGATGATCCCGGGACACAACGGCTCCGGGCTCCGGAACCGGGGGAGATACCCTTGGCGATGGACTTTGTGTATTTCGTCCATAGCCGCGTCTTGAAACGGTCGAACTGCGACGAGGTGTCGCCCATTTAGCCGTTGAGCTGTGCAAGGGTCAGCTTGTTCAAGAGGAAGAGGTCAGCTAACAAAAACTTACCGACATTCGAAGCCCGACTTTTCACAGACTGAGCATGGCCCTGAAGGTCGGTCGATGATATCGCAGCGGACCTTTCGGCGACGACACAAGTCACAAGCTTTTCGCTGCTGGCGACGTCGTCGGTCTTGATGCCCTTTAGGTTCCATGGCTATGCTGTATGTAGCATGTCGACTGAGCAGAGAAGAAATCGGAGCCGAGACTAAGCTTGAGAGGAGAAGGAGACATGGTTACCGTCGGCTCCCGGGACCCGAGGCGCCGGGAATTGCATGGCAATAACGGCCTCGGCAGGTCAAGTATGGGAATAATAAGTGACCAAAACCGTCATGCAACACATCTCGAGAGTCTTTTACATTGAATTGCTTTGTATAAGACGAGACTTTCTGATGTCTGTTGTACGTCAACGGCTGCTAACCCAGCTCACTATAGCCACGAGCCATGGATCGGATTGTACCTAGTTTATGAACATAATTCAAAAGACCAGAATATATTGCAAGGACTGAAGATGGAGAATACACCCAATGTCATACAAGAGAAATGCCATACGTAAATTTCACATCGTCGTCAAATAGGTTTTCCGATGTGAGTTGACCAGCGGTATATTTTCCACCATTCCTTCATTGCAACGCCATCAATAAAATGGAACTCAAAACGACAAGGCTTAAGCAACGCACTGTGAAATTATTAGAAATAGAGGGTTTGGTGGGGTCGGTCTAGAGTGCTTACACAAGAAATATAGCATGTCTGATCATACTGTCCCTAGGTTAGCTTTTATTTGATGATGCCGATAACAAATTGTACTTACAGGGCGGCCTTGGCACCAATTCCTTCTACATACTTATCCCTAAATTTAAAAAGTTAGAGGAAACGATTCCTGGTCAAGGTGATATACTCCTCACAGCGCCGCAAGAGTTGTCACTACAAATCTATACAGTATTGTTAGCCTAGCAATAGGACAATTTCTACATTCTTTCTTACGTGGTAGCGTGGCGTGCAATGTTTGCCGCTACAGGCAACCTCGGTTCGACAACCACTAGAACTCGGGACCCAGGAGGCGTAACCAAGTGCTGTTACGACCCTCGCGGTTAC
>JAJJWO010000276.1:0-42069 GCA_021655895.1 Fusarium sp. NRRL 66739
CCGGGGATGGCGAGGCTCTCGCGGTGCTCGCCATTGCCATTCTCGCCGTTGTTGACGGCAGACATGTTGCGGAGAGCGCTGGGAGAGTTAGGGGCGTGGATGAGGTCAGAGTCTTCGTAAGCGGGCATGATGAGTAGATGAGGACGAGAAGAAATGACAAGTAGCTGAAGTTTAGAGAGAGTAAAGGACAGTCGTGGTTGTTTTGGGGGTATCAAATATGAGTGAGGGGAACGGACTGCTCGTATGGAGTGAAGAGATGATGACGACGAAGAGAATCGAGATTGATGGGGCGGGGATCCGTATTTATCTACCTTGAGGGTTTCTGTCCGCTACCATCAGGCTCTGCTATCGAGAGGGAAAAGCAAGTGAAAACTCGTTCATGGCGTTGATATCATCACGTCGCTCCGTGTCTTGTCGACGTCCGTGAAACGGCGCTACCGAAGTGGAGCTTCGGGCTCTCACCGTCAATGCTATCGAGATACGATACATTGTATCACGGATCCCGTTATCTAAGTCAAAGCCGAAGCAAGCCAAACAAGGGACTCGCAGCCGACACGTTGAGGCGAGACGAGGCGGTGGCACTGACCGTTTCCGCGACAGCCAGTGCAAAAATCGAACTGTATCGTATCGTATCGTTCGTCCGTCCGTCCTCAGATACACGCCCCTAGCATCAAAGTCTAAAACCTTCCATCAGCCTTCCCGCGCCAGTCGTCATAGGAGAGGTGACGTGAGGTCGTGTCAAGATGGGGCTCCGCTGCCCCTCTTGGTACAACTCTGGACAAGATATGCCTCAGAAGACACCTCATTATCGCAGGTATCTTGGCTGTAGACGGACAGCGCGCGGCGTGTTGTTCCGAGAAGATGCCGCACCAAGTGGACTTTGTGGAGTTGACAATGGACCCTTTGTTGTTTTGTGCCTGTTTTTCCACGGGAATTAAAGTGGGGTCTCGGTTTTAGGTGTCGATAAAATATCGAATTCTGACATCATTGCTGGCTCCACTGCCGAAGAGACCCTTTTTTTCTCAGCCTCTTATTTATCTTTACGGCCTTGGCCCTGAGCGACACCAGCGACCGTCTTTCTCACGGTGGAGACCGTTACGGCTAGGGCGGGATATCGAAACGCCCAGAGAAGCAGAAGAAGTCAGACATGCCGTTTTTTTTGCTGCAGAGGATCGCCACTGCAGCCCACAATTCCTGATAAGATTACTTTTCCTGCGCGACCATTTGGTTGGCTGTGACCTGTTCACAATGACTCAAGATTTGCCCACGTAGGTCTCCTAGAAGAAAACTCAGCAGAGAAGGCCCCGGAACAGGCTCAATCCTTTCATCAAGGTGGGAAAGAAATGTACAGGACTGTTCTTGTCGTGCCGACGCTCGCTCTCCTTTTCCAGAAGATTCCCAATTCGGGGACGTGACGTCAATGACCACTTTGTACCTAGCAACTAACAAACCGCCTCGCGCGGCCTCGGCGAAAATCAGCCACCTCATCAGATCCATGGGAAAAACGTGCCATTGTCGACGTACTGTATGTACCTCCACTGCCAATTGAGATATTTTGCTGCTTTCATTTAAAAGCTCTTGATCTATGAAACCGTCACCTGCTAGCTAGGACTCTCATACTCACTCTACACTCTCTACTCACACAACCAAACCACATCTGCACTGCAATCATGGCTGTCTCCAACAAGACCACCTTCACCCTCAACAACGGCGTCAAGATGCCCGGCCTGGGCTTCGGCACCTTCGCCAACGAGGGCGCAAAGGGCGAGACCTACAAGGCCGTCACCTGCGCCCTCAAGGTCGGCTACCGACACCTCGACTGCGCCTGGTTCTATCTCAACGAGGGCGAGGTCGGCGAGGCTGTCCGGGACTTCCTCAAGGAGGACAACGGCGTCAAGCGCGAGGACCTCTTCATCACCACAAAGGTCTGGAACCACCTTCACGAGCCCGACGAGGTCAAGTGGTCCTTCGAGAACTCGCTCAAGAACTTTGGCCTCGACTACATCGACCTCTTCCTCGTCCACTGGCCCATCGCTGCTGAGAAGGGCGACGACTACAAGCCCAAGATCGGCCCTGATGGCAAGTACATCATCAAGAAGGACCTCACTGAGAACCCCGAGCCCACATGGCGCGCCATGGAGGACATCTATGCCAGCGGCAAGGCCCGTGCCATTGGTGTCTCCAACTGGACCATCGAGGGTCTCAAGAAGATGCTCTCCTTTGCCAAGGTGAAGCCCGCCGTCAACCAGATCGAGATCCACCCCTTCCTGCCCAACGAGGAGCTCGTCAAGTTCTGCCTGGACAACGACATCATCCCCGCGGCCTACTCTCCTCTCGGCTCCCAGGACCAGGTGCCCACGACCGGCGAGAAGGTCCGCACCGACAAGACCCTCAACGCCGTCGCTGACCGCAGCGGCCACACGCTGGCCCAGGTGGTGCTGGCCTGGGGTCTGCGCCGGGGCTACGCGGTGCTGCCCAAGAGCTCCACGCCCTCGCGCATCGAGAGCAACTTCCAGATCCCCAACCTGTCCGACGAGGACTTTGAGGCCGTGCAGGGCGTTGCCAAGGGCCGCCACACGCGCTTCGTCAACATGAAGGACACCTTTGGCTACGACGTGTGGCCCGAGGAGTCTCCCGAGAAGGGAACCTCTGCTGTTTAAGAGAGCGGTCTAATGAAGATTTATGAATCAAAGAATACCCTTTTGGTGTGCGTGGCCGGACCGCGTGAGAGATAAGATGACACGAGAAAGGATGATGTGTATTATGGCGTTTGATGCAGTGGGCAAAAGTTTAGCCTCAAAAGTTATGTCGCTGTTTGGATGGAGTGTGAGCTATCGGATGATAGATGAGTTTGGAAATAGCCAAGAATCAATGACATTTTAAATCGATTGCCTACCATTTAAGACGCTATATGTCGTCAATTTTAATAACATTCACAGCTCGAGTAAAGGTCACGAGCAATAGCCCCATTCCATGACCATCACGCCCGCACCCTGAAGTCACCATCACCACTAAAATCTCAACACTACTCAAGCTCAACGATGAAGATTACAGATAGTTAATAGGTTTTCACAACGCCAGTTAAGTTTGAGACCGTTGAAAATCAAGGTTAATAACCCTATGCGTTACGCTTCAGTTCAACATGTAGCTCTTCTGAGAACGATACAAGATCCATGATCCACGAATTCATAGGAACTCACGATAAACAACGAAGTCTTAAAAATAAACATTGAAAACATGCTTTAGATCTTCTAACTTGTTTCTGATAGTTGTGGCGGTTAGCTTGTAGAGATTAACGCTCCTGTTTCCTCGATATGGTAGCGCCTGGCCTTACCTAGATAAGCTTTTATCAACTCTTGAGTATGATCAGAAGAACATCAGAGTATGAGGCTGCCCTAAGCAAATGATCTGAATTGTATCTTGGTATGTCTGTAGGTCTATTGCTGGACTTTGCTTTACAACAAACACGAGTGCCCGCTGCCACGAAGGGAGTGCATGAATTTCAAACGCATCCAACGAGTGAAGTTCATATAGCCTCGCATGCTCCAGTACCGCTAGACTAAGCAATGATGCGTGCAAGTATAAATATTTGCCATTGTGGAGTCTCAAGACTTCGGCAATCTCTATCCAAACGAGTTTTGCACTTCAAGATCAGGCTATATGGGTCTAGAACGGAAGCTGGGATGAAAAGGCCAATGATAAAAGGATCCATATATAGATATAGGATATCTTGCTACTTGCGGAGTGTTGGTGGAGCTCTAGATACGAGAGTGAAAGTCAAGTGGCGATGGCAGACAGAAACGTTCTGACACAAATATATTGCAGGCACACTCTGAAGTACAAATTCGATCAACTATACCGAGTAAAGCATCAAAATCGATATACAATTCTTGAACTGACACGTCGAAAAGAGTGTAATGGCTAAAACCCAAACATGTTTTCATCTTCCACATACCCCCAGTCTGTAAACTGTCAGTATCCTCCAGACAAACAACAACTGAAGACATACCTTTCAATGCCGGCAGAGCAGCCTTTTGTATCATAGCAGGCGGTCCACACAAAAAGACTGCGCTGCTCTCGGATGGTTCAAACAGACTCTCCTTGATAATATCCTCATTCACATGGCCTGTCTTGATGCAGTATAGCCAAGTCTCTCCATCATCGAGCGACACTTCGACGCGTTGCACTTCATGTCCTCCTCCATCATACGCATAGCCCTCTATACGATAGTTCTCTCCCTTCTTCGCTTTGTTCAGCGGGATAGTCTCACCCTGGGCTGGCTTCACAATGACAGAGTTGAGGTTCTGCTCGTTGCACGCCGTGTCTGGATGATTAAAGAGTGTCTCAGCGAAAGGGCCATCTTTCTCGGTGACAAAAGACGGAAGCACTCTATTATCCCAGATATAATAGTACGAGTCGTTCTCCTTGTCGCTGATCCAGATCTTGTTGAGCCACTTGACATTTCGCCCGCCAACGTAGCCAGGAATGATAACACGAACCGGATATCCGTGATCAGGCGGCAGGGGAACGTCGTTCATCTCATAGGCCAGGATAACGTCGTTGGTCGGAGACATGGCGTACTCGAAAGGGATGCATGTCGCATATCTTCCTTCACTTAGTTCGTCAGATCCTTCAAAGTTGACCCAGTACCGTTTCCCCCCCCAGACCGGGAGGAGTCTCAGGGACGCCATAGGCTAAGAGGACATCTCTTAGGAGAGGGCCTTTCCAATACGCACAGCTTGCACCTCCAGAGCCCCAGTTGAAGCCTTTGCTCTTTTTGATCATGTTGAGCTCCTTGCGTCTGTTTCCGTCGCACGCAAGTGCCACTGCGATGTTGATTGTGTCGAACTCTTTGAGCTCATCCATAGAAAGTGTTTGAGTCTTGCCATTATAAGTAATCTCCAGCTCGTGGAATTCCCAGAGGATGCGTGGCACAGGTCCGTGATTACGGACATAGTGAAGCTCGTTGGGGGTGATCAAACCAGCGTCGTATAGACGAGTCAACGGGGGCTCGGCGTTGAGAGGGTGTTTTCCTGTGAGGCGGATGAGATCTGAAGAACGTGGGAGCCAGTTATCAGGGCTAAACTGATCCTGCTCGTCAATTGAGACCTGTGTCATGTTGTTCTTCTGCGGCGACTGCTGCTTTCCGTTGTTCTCCTTGAGTTGTTGGACATAATCCTTTTCGTGTTGCAGGGCTCGTAGGAGGGCTTTCTCAGCGGGCGTGTATTTGTCCGATAGCTTGAACTTTTGATCTTTCTTGTCGTCAGATGACTTGTCTTTGACGTTCGTTTCATCGTCGTCGCGCTTAGCGTAGGCGTCGTGGTGTTTATCCTTGTCTGAAGAGCGTTTCCACTCGTGCTCTTCAACACCGTCGTCTTTCCTGTCATTGTTTTGTTGCTCTTGCTTCTTTTTCTCTCCTTCTTGCTCTTTCTTTTTGATGTTTGCAGGCCATTGTTCTTTGTTCTTGACCCAATCTTCTGTCGTGTTGAGGACATACCTCCATCCCAATGAACGATTCTGGGGGTACCGCAGGTGAAAGTCCTGGTGGATATTAATCAACATGATGAATTGCTCTCTGAATCATTGGTTCTTACCTCTTGGCTCTCCATGAGGTCCCGGAAGTTGATCAACTTTCCGCTCTTGACTGCTTCCCTCATAGCCTCATATCTTTGTTTGCTTCTTTGCACATCCTCCCAATGCTCATCGTCATGGTGAGTGATTCCCGGCAGTCGGTCATTTCGATCTCTGAATCCCACTCTGTGCTGATGTCCCGCTGCCCAATCTGGCTCGTTGCGAATCTCTTCGGCTGTAGAGCCGGGATGAGGCTGAACTTTGACAGTCCAGGGTCTGTCGTGTGGCATGGTGATGGCTGTATGATTGCAATGAGTTGCTAAATACTGATGAGGGTTAATTCTTGTTCTTGAAATAAAGCTGAGGTTGTGACGGCTGGAAGCAGAAGGCCGCGGAGAAACACAGCCATGACGTCGGTGATGCCCAGACCAAACTACATAAGAGAATCTTGACTAATAAGAAAACTCTAGACCTTGATTTAAGTTTCTAATTCCGACTACTTATGCCGAACTTACCGGAGACTTTTCAATCAGATCATTTGAAAAACGACCAAACCAAGCGCACATTGAGCGAATCACAAGTGGAAATCAAGTTTGAACAAAGAATCAAATTCATTAGAGCATAGAAAATTAGAGTAAGAAGCCATATTCGCTTGTACCATCAGAGCAGGGGTCTCCCAGAAGCATAACAACGGAAACCAAGTCAACTGTAGTTTCAGCAAGGGTATTGAAGTGCTTGTGATACCTGAGCTCTCAACCAGGTACTGGTTATGTGCCTGTGGCGCAAATGAGGCTTAAGTATTCAGCTGAGACGCTAATTACATGTGCCTATAAACTATAGTGATGACGGTTACTTTCTTCTTGGCCAAATCCGGTCTAGACTACCAAGCTTAGCCACAACCGGGTACATCAGTAGTACATAGGCAAACAGGTACCTGATAACTAGGTACGGGATCTGTTATACGCGCCGCCCCCGGGTAATACTCCCTTAGCATTATGAATTAGCATAATTCATTGGGAGTGGTCCAGGGTTCGATTCCCTGTTCGTCCAACTTGGGTGGTTAGATTCCCCCTTTACCACACTCTTTTTGAGCTTGTCCTCTTTTTAGTAGAGGCTAAAGGCATTGCGAGTAGTAAGGGTTGATGACCTTGCACGTAGAGCCCCATTGGCAGACTGTAGGTCCAGTATAGTCTTTTCCTCCGCACTGGCTGTACTTGGGAAGACCGCCAGTTGCAGGACCGCAGATGATATCGTCATCAGTCGGTGTGGGAGCTACTTTGGAAGTGCTGGATGATGAAGACTTTGTCGTGGTTGACGTCTTGAGTGTTGTATCTCCTGTTACAATGGCGGAGGAGCTGGAGCTGGAGGTAGAAGAAGAAGAAGAAGAAGATGATGATCTGCTTTGAGTCTGCCCGGGAACTGTAGCGCTGGATGTCGCAGTCGCGCGAGGAGCAGGGCCTTGAGAAACGGTTGAGGGAAGACCAGCTACCAGAGTAGGTCCAGGGATCGTGTAAGAGAGAGAACTGGTGTAAAGGTTGAAGAGAATACCGGGGTCGTTGGACTTGTAAAGCTCAGTGCCTCGGACACCCGGAGGGAGGACAGAGCCATCACCAGTGACCACTAAGTTGAAGCACTGAGGATAGTTCTGAGCTCCGTTGGGTTGACCTGAACCGTGAAGAGCAATGATCTCGTGGCGCAGGACATAATTGCCTGGGGCAAGCCTCTCGGGAATCTGCAACGTCCAAGCGAAACCATTGGCAACAAGCACATCAGCAGCCCATTTGCCACTATGCATCGACATATCAATGAGGCCTTCTTGGCCGATCTTGAAGAACTCGAGCGAGTTCTTGTCAGCATTCTCGCAGTTACCGGGGCACTTGGCGAGGTAGTCGATGACAGGACCCTTGTGCGACTCAGGCCATGTATTCCACTGCAGTGTGATCTTGTCACCAGCTGCAACAGTGACATGGCCCTTGGCTGGCCGACCCGCGCGGTGGCAGATGATATCCCCGTCGCCAAAGCTGTTGGGCTCGACGTAGCCGTTGTCAGTGGCACCGTTGGTCCAGCCAACTACAGGGTCGTGGTTGGGGTTCCAGGACATTGCTGGGGCGTCGTAGCCTCGAAAGGCGACGCCGTTGGTGATGAGCCAGTCTACATGGCCGTGGGCGGCAACATGCGCAGCAGAGGATGCGAGAGTAAGGATAGAAGAGATCTTGAAGGAGGGCATTGTGAATGTAGTGGAGGGAGTGAAGTTGAAAGGGGGTTGAGTGCTGCGGAACCAGACACGAGCACTAAAGATGCCAGACTAGGGCTTTGAAGAGAAGATGTATCTGTGAGTTGATTGATGCTTGGATGATATTTCGACTCATCTCGAGATAGTATATATATCTTCTATCGTCTCTTCTGCCAAGGGGGCGTGGAATGGCTGTGCCGAATGCGGGATGGTCCAGACCGGCGCCACCACGTTCTATAACGCCGGGCCCTGAGAAGAATGTGAGACGGTATCAAGCCTTGAATGCCAATGTCTAGAAGCTCGAAGGGTAAAGTCGTCTCATGGTGAGTTTCGATATCTCAGTGTGTCCTGCAGTGGCTTGGTCACGAAGCCACAGCATGCTTTCGGTTGTGCCAAAAGCGTGACATGGGAAGGATGTGAGAGGAGTCTCTGGATATTGCGCAAAATATTGAATACACAGTATTGACAAGTCGTGCCATGAAGTGTTGATAGTAATATATTATTACCTGCCGGTTGAATGTGCTTGAAACGCCGGTTATTCCAGTCCTATCTTCAGCTCCCAGTGAGAAGGCCGATGAAGCGATATAAACACCAAGACGAAATAGCTTATCAGCGGTAAGATCACGATCTACCCTACGTTAAAATCTCTCACCCGCAACTCAGTTTCATGCTTAAACTAGCCCCCGCCACAATCTCTGTGTAATTCCAGCCGGAACGTTCCACCGGCCGTAAACAGCTATTCTGTCAACGCCGTGCCATGCATAGTGGCGTAGCCGAGATGCAAGATTAAGCTTAAGAATGTTCCTGAAAAAGTCGGCGTAGTAGACATTGTGCTACCAGCCTCTATCCGGCGTTTGAGCGCGCGTCTGTGCCTTGTTTCTTTGAGTGAGGAGGAATGGTGGTGAGGAACAAGACATTCAGCCGGTGGGTATTGTCAGCCAAGTTTGTCGCATTCACTTATACAATCACATTGTGATTGTAGAGCCTCTTGCAAGGGGCCATTGTTGCATTCCAGGCTACTGGATCTTTCAACATCAGGGAACCCTACAGCCAAGAGTTCACTCCTCCAGCAAGGGGCCAGCCAACAGATATGTAACTGTCACTGCATACGGGCCTAAGCGCAAGGGGACCAAGAACGCCACCTGCTGAGCTTGTAGCCGTAGTTTGAACTTGAAAACGGGAGCGTTCGGCTGCACCCGTCTAAGACACGTCCAAGCTTGGATCAACCTGATACAGTTACAATGGCTGTACCATACCTCTGGCCTTGACCGACACAGTCTAGACCGACAATGGGATTCAATAAAGTTGTTATCTCTCGCCAAGCAAATTGGCGAGGGGCATACTTGTCTCAGTGTGCATATGTTGGTTGGAATGCTGTGCCTGCGGATCTAGATATGTGACGGCAGCTTGCTTTCGGTTAAGCTTGAAGCCAAGCCTAGCTTGGCTCTAGGTCTAGTCCTTGTTTCAAATGTGACAGCGGGTTTGTTTTTCGCTTGCCGGAAAATCTATCCTTTGATTCTGTCTCTGGTGTCGAGGTTCGTTCCGTCAGCCAAGCATCTGGCGCTAAGTCTGAGGTGAATCATACCAGGTAGGATGGGCACTAAAGCCTGACTCAATACCTATTTTCAAAGTTTAACCCCGGACAGAAAACGGTGACTTGAATATGCCTGCTTCTCTCGCGTTGAATCTTGATGCCACGAACCTACACACTAGATCGTTGTGGGTTATGGAGGCAACATTATCAGCCAAGCTGATGAGTGCAAACAAATGATTTTCATTGCTATAAAGTCAAAAGGAAAATACGCCGTCTTCGACATCGTTGGCACCTGCGTCCCTTACGACAAGCTCATCGACGCCGTTGACACTCAACTCGGCGACAAACTACGCGCCCAGAACATCAAGCCAAGTCGTCTCGTACATCTCTGGATTGAGGCAGCAGAGCGCGAGTATACATACCTCAGCATCACGAAACGCCAAGTTGCCTTCGACAAGTGGCCGACGGCTTAAGTGAGATGGCAGATAAGATCATGCAGGCCTCATCCTAGTGGAGAGTTATTGCGTGCTTATCTTGACTGCACGAGCTGCAACGCCACAGGTGCTATATAATTGAAGATGAGCATAACTCGAATCTTTATTAGCCTCATTTTGGTAGCCTTCCCCTCTGAGGTCAGGTCCGTCTAATTGATATAAATACAGCTTTGCCAACCCATGAGCCAACCCAGCTCAACAACTAATACACAAAGTAACGATCCACAGAATCGCCCTCAACACGCCAGCTTATGTTTTCCGTGTTACATGCTGCGAGCTAGTTCAGTATACGGCATAGGAGCACCTTCACATAGATAGTGACCAGTGACCAGCTCTTTAGCCTTAAAATCAAGCCACCCGACACCTAGATCCATAACACCAAAGCCTATCCAGACCTCGTCATCGAGGAACCCATGATTTGGCGGCGGAAACATGGTGTGATTGGTATAGTAATGCATACTGCCGGTCCAGCTGTATATTCCGTCCGTCTCCCCATGATAGGTCAACTTCTTGCTCACGCTAATCATCCTATATGGCGGCGAAGACTCGTACACAGCCATGCGTCGGTCATACCATTTGTATCCTCCTGCCCCAACACGCTGGTGGACTAGACCAACCAGGACGGTGTTTTCTTTGGTAGGCTCGCAGGTGCCTCTGTTGCAGAGCGTAAGACTCAGCATCGGCGAGCTTTGATGGACATGCACAAGACCTGGCTCAGTGTTGTATTCGCTAACGTCATGCATACAAGTCTTATTGCTGTGCCAGGTTTGCAGAGCATTCGGTGGAAACGGGGCCTGGACTGCCGATCGCTGATCTTCAACAGGGGTGATGGGCGTCACAGGCTTGTTAAGCGCCGTCCAGCGGTAGACCTGGCCCGGCTCTACCATGATTAGAAGCTCGTCACTGAAGGGTGGCTGCATAGGTGCCCAGTTCTTCTCGCGCTCATACCGAGGATGGGCCTCTTCACCTTTCAGCGCCTTTCGCCAGAGGGCTGTCGGGGTTTTAAAGCGGACCGGCGGGAGGAGGGAGGAGTATTTTTCGCCGAGGACTTGTTCAAGCTCGGGAATAGCGGCGCGGGCATCGATCACGAATTGTCCTTGGCAGCGATTCTTGTCATTGTTGATCTGGTGTGTAAAGATGAGGAGCGGCTCCCCTTCGCGCGTCCAGAAGAGCCTCATATCTTCAGGGCCGATATATTTATCCATACGAGGACTCTGGATACAGTGATGTTCTGGTTTGCCATAGTGGTCGACCAGGAGTCTGGACCACTTGCCTGACTTGAGAATGGTTCGACCATGTGGGTTGAGAGTGATGTTGGCAAAGGTTGCTATCTGGAGGCCACGCAGATAGTGTTTACCACCAATATCCTCGGGGACATGTTTGGCACGTGCGATGACCACAACATCATGGGGACTGCCTTTGGGAAGTTCAAGGAAGGTTGGGTTTAGGATAGTCTCGTAGCCAGTCTGGTCGACATCGATCTTGTTATAGAGGCCTAGGTTGTTCCTGAGACTGGTGAGGAGATGGTAATCACGGTGCGGTTGGGCGGGAGTATCGTCGAGGTCGTTGGGTGCAACGTGCTTGTCTTTTTGTGCGGGTTTTGATAGTTGAGGCAGTTCTGACGGTTTAGATGGTTTCTTATCAAGGAGCGGTTCCTCTGAGACTGATTTCAAGGCCAGGTGGTCGGGTACTCTGATACGAGAGGTAGAAATAAGAATGATAGAGAAAGCCGCGACGATAAGAAGCGTGATGGCGCCGCGCAAGAGGCTACTTTGGCATCGCAACATAGTGTTCACGCACGTGTCTTGTCGTTGTTCTGGCAGAGTTTTGAAAGAGCGAAGTGTTTTGTCGGTACACGAAACGGAGAGAGCGGATGTTCACATGAAGACCTTTATTAAACCGTATCAACGTATCGGGTGGCTAAAACGGGCAAGATCCTCTCATTTCATAGGATTGACTTCGTGTCATAGAGTATATTTGCACGTGCTAGCCAGTCGACGTCGGTATGGTAGATTCCCAAGAGTATAATCCGTATAAGCTTTTGCCCTCATCCGAATCTACCGATATCGCGGCCGTTGTGTGCCCATAGCGCCCGCTCCGGTGAAAACCACGTTAACTACTGGTTCTAGGCATAAGTAGTCACACCCCCATTACGGAAAGTGGGTCATGTTAAGGTAGCCGTACTGTTTTAATAGGATACTAGGCACTATATTTATAATAGAGGTACGCTATAGCTATAGTAGAGGTGCGCTATAGCTATAGTAGAGATATGCCGTAACTACAGTGGAGGTGCACTATAATTATAGTAAAGGTATGCTATATCTATAGTGGAAGTGCGCTGTAGCTATAGTGAAGGTGCGCTATAGCTGGTGCAGTAGAGGTATGCTATAAATACAGTGCAGATATGTATAAGTGGGGCGAATTTTGTAGTAGTGGTGTGACTACTTATGCCTAGAACCATAGTATGGATTATAGAGCTTTGATATACATCCACTAGATAAAGTTATAAGTCTTAAATTACAGGATAATGCGGTAATTAGTGATAGAACCCGCCGAGACGCGCGGCTTCGAGGCCCTCACCAGTACCGTCCAAGCCGTCCAGCATGTTCCCTGCAAGACTATGTTGGTGTTGTACGACACCTCAGGAAGCTTTTCAATGTTACCACGCCTGCAGAACAGTGACAACTGCAGGCTTTGAATTCAACAATCACAGTACGCTCAACATCATCTCTGGAATGAACCCCCTGATGCCGTCCCAAAATGCCTTCCCAACTACCGATCCCCTGACATGCCACAAGCCATATGCCACAAGTTAATAAAGCCAACCTTACATCCGTTCCTGAATGTGACACATTACACAGATCATCAATTCCAATGTCGGCACCTGCAATTTCCGCATCGAAGAAGAAGCTTTCCGCCCTCTTCGCTGATCCATGACGCGAAGTACTCATCACAGTTCCGACAGTTGTTGTAGCGGTCAACCGTAGCAATGAGCGCATCTATTTTCGCGCGCTGCGCCGCCGCTTCCTGTCTGGCTGTCTGCTCAGATTGCTGTGCACCGGCCAATTGCTTCTTGGCATTCTGCTCGGATCGCCGAGCCTCGGACAATTGCTGCGCTTGCGTAGCCAACTTGTTCCTTTCCTCCCCAAGAGCAATGTTGAGTCGGTCCCGATCACCAAAGGTCATGCCAACCTTCTTTTGCTTCTCTGCCTCGAGGTCTTTCTTGAGCTTGTTGCGCTCTGCGGTGAGCGAAGCTACCTTGCTCCCTTCGTTGTCTCGGTCATTTCTGAAAAGATGGCGTGCGGTCGTAGCCGTCGCAGTTTCGGCTTTTGCGGAGACGAGGTTCTTGTAAACTCCATCGAGCTCATCGAGGAGCTCTGCTGTCTTCTTCTTTTCGTCGACGAGAGCCTGTAGCACCATCACGTCCGTCTCGATTCGAATAGGATGGTTAACGCCGCTGAGGGCTTGTTGAAGGTCACTCCGGTCGGAGGCGGAGAAGGTATTGGGGCTCTGTTGCTGCGCCTTGAAATCACGCTTCAGTCGTTTGAGTTCCTGGCTGAGGGAAAGACATTTGCTTCTCTCCTTGTCCCTGTCGTCTCGAAATAAGTCCCGGGATGTTGTCGCGGTCGCGATCTCAGCCCTTGCAAGCGCCAGAGCTCTCCCGGTCTGTGCGAGTTCAAAGGTTAAATGTTCCGTATTACGTTTTTCAGCATCTAGACCTTGCTGTAGTTTGTTGCGCTCTGCGTCGGGTAGACTGGCAGAACTCTGTCGTTGGGCCTCGAGGTCTTGCTTCAAGCTCTCGAGTTCTTTGCCAAGAGATAGTGATTTGTTCCGTTCCTTCTGCCATGCCGACCGGAGACGGTCACGCTCTGAGGCAGCAACTGTTCCCTCTGCCTTTGAGGCGGTGAGATCTTTGCGAGCCTGACCGAGATTCGTGATCAGCCCTTCCACTCTAGTTTCTTCGGTTTGGAGGCGTTGCTGGAGTTCATCGCGGCTCGTGGTAACTGTCACGATCTCTTGCTCAAGCGAAGAGACTTGATCTTTGAGACTTTCAAGCTCAGGGGTGTGATCCACAAGGGTCTGAGCCTGGGAATGACAAGCTTGGTCGGCGTTCGCGGGGGTCTTGAGGAGAGATAGAAGTCCCGTGGTTTGAGCGAAAGTGGCCAGATTGCTCAATGACTGATGGTGCTCCTCGGCCAGGGATGCAAGCATCTTTCGCAGACCGTCGTCACTCGACTTGAAAGCAGCGGTAACTACGTCGAGGAAAACTGCATCCTGCCAGCAGAGCTGCAGGATGCGCTGAACGAAGACGTTTGCATAGCTGCACAGGCTTGGGATCCTATAGCAGTCACCGATCGCATTTACCTCGATGTGACATAGCAGCATTTCTCGCAACAAAGGTTCGGGCAACGTGTTCGGCTGCGGTTCGGCTGGCAATAGTTAGCGGTGCAATATCTCGAGAGAGAGGGAGACATACAACCGACAAAGCTACGAAGGGAGGAAGGATGGATGCTGTACTCGCCACTGTACAGGAAAGAAATCATTCGCTGCACGGCCGTGACCTCGAAGCCGACGACACGAATACTGCTGCTTCCTAGCCCCTGTTGATGGCGTTAGCTTTAGCTCCCTTGGCAAAGACAATGCTCTCGGGATCCGTACCTTAGAGATCTTGTCCAAGGCGGCTGCAAGCACTGGTGATTTCTCTCGCGCGACGGACTTGTGAAGAGGAAATTCAACGCCCTGGCAGATCAGGCTACAGTCAAATGCCCCCAGCTTCTCCATACTCGGCTGGGTCAGCATCGTGATGAGATGTGTTGTGAGAGTGAGGATACAGATGGAGAGATGGAGGAGGAGAAAAGAAAGAGATGAGGAAAGAAAGAGAAATTGTTTTATGTGCGCAGAGGTGAAGCCCTGAATCAGAGGCTGCCTGCTGCTGGCACTGGCGACCCCTTATGGCGATGCCTAATCCTTAGGGTCTTTCCCCTAATCCTTAGGATCACAACGGAGAAATTGGTCCTACAGGTGATTAATCTATGAGTCTTGGATACCTAGTGAAGCACAGCGCATTCGTTGGAAGAGATCTCAGATATTCTGTATATCTTACCGATGAGAACTTACATCGAGGCTACTCTCAGCTGCACAGTCCGACGATTGCGTGCCAAGGGATCTTTGAAATCTTGATCAAAAACCAAGATATTCGCGCTTCTTCTCTTGCAATCATCAGAAGCATTCAGAACCATCTTGTTAATTGGCATAAGCATAATGAGTTGCAGGTCAGCTGCATATTCACCGCGGTAGCCCCTGGCTAGTGATGTAGGTACCGACCAGGTAAGCTTATGCAGAAACAGGTTTCTGGAGCTTTAATTCCACTGTATGCTCTGGAATGATTTCTACTATAGCTTGAGTATTCTCTTGTGGTTATGCTGACCAATGAGTTACTCAAGGTGAACTCATAGCTCATAGCCCCCAGGCCTTCCTACAGATTATGGCATGACACAGTCATCATTTTTTCATTTTAACCCTCGCTCCGTCTAGGATTAAGAGAAAATTCCTGTATTATGCTAGGTTATTGGTGGTGTAAAAGGCTGGGCGCTGACGCTCTCAGATCACAAGTTCCTTTGTGCTTACTCGAGATGCTGTGAGATGCTGTTTAAGGATATAATCTCTTACACATATCAGCCGAGGAGGCTATTCTAGGCATTCAACCCGGAGATTTGCATCACGTCATACTTTTTATGATTGTTAGAGCCTGTGTATTCTCTTATTCGGGATTCAACAGGTATAAAAAGACAAGAACCAGACTAGAAGAAACAGTCAATTAGGACTATCATCCTCCCAGAAACTTTTCTCGGTTCAAGATTTGCAGTATCCTTCTTAACATTCTACCAATCTACCCTTATCACAATGGCCAACCCTTCAAAGAGCGGCTTCATGCGTTCCGTCCAGTGGGAAGGGCAAATTCGGGACATGTCCGTCAATATCGTGCCGCGGCCCATCCTAGTTGAGCCAGAAGATGCACTCGTCCGCATCACCACTTCAGCCATTTGTGGCTCAGACCTCCATATATACCACGGTCTCGTCGGCAGCGAGGAGACTCACGGCGTAGGTCACGAAGCCGTCGGTATTGTCGAAGAGGTCGGTTCTGCCGTTGACTTGTTCAAGCCCGGAGACCGGGTAATCGTCGTGTGTTTCGCTGAGGACGGGAACTTGCTCCCTAAGCCTGTGCTGCTACCAGTAGAGCAGCAGGTGAAGGTGGGACATGGTCTTGGGAGCGAATTTGGTACCCAAGCTGGGCTGCAAGGTAGGTCTCTTTTGAAGATGGGTAATTGAGCAAGCGTCTAACTGTTAACAGCTGAATATGTCAGGGTGCCTTGGGCAGACTCCTCACTCGCCAAGATCCCTCAAGGCCTCGATGATAAAGAGTGGCTCCCTCTTGCTGATGCCTTCTCAACCGGCTGGTCTGCTTTGACCTGGTCTGGATTCCAACCCGGCGACACTGTAGCTGTTTTTGGTGCTGGCGGCATCGGGCTCATGTGCGCTTACAGCGCCATCATTCGCGGTGCCTCACTCGTCTACGTGGTTGACCATGTGCCCTCTCGTCTTGCCAAAGCTGCTTCTATCGGCGCCATGCCTATCAACTTCGCCCGTGGTGGAAGTGCCTCGGAGCAAATCCTTGCCCTGCGCCCGGCTGGTGTCAACCGTGCAATTGACTGTGTGGGAGAGGTTGGTCTCAATGAAAGCCTCGAGCCGCAGCAGGACTACATTCTACGCGAGGCCGTCAAAATCACGACTACTGGGGGTGGAGTTGGCATTGCCGGAGTGTACGTTTACGCATTCTTTGACCAGTTGACGGGCAACCAAGGCTCCACCAGGCCAGACTTGAAGGCAGAGATCAGTTTTCCTATCGCTGAGGCCTGGTTCAAAGGCATCAGAGTTCAAGGAGGACTTGTGGACGTCAAGGGTAACATAGCTGCTCTGGCAGCGCTCGTCAAGAATGGCAGAGCGAGACCTGGTTTCATCTTCTCCAACGAGTACAGCTTGGACGACGCGCCTCTAGCATACCGCCGCTTTGAGCAGCAGGAAGAGACCAAGGTGACCTTCAAGGGAGTCCGTAAACAGGCAGATGGGCAGGCTCTGGAAGTGCGAGACGCCAGCAACGGGGTCAATGGTGCCAACGGCGCTTAGAGTGTTTGAAATCCCTAGTATTTGGAATGTTATGCCATGAAGTTGGATGGGTGCAATAGGGAAACATAGCTTAGTCATTTGCCGTATAACAATCTGGACATCTTCTTAAGCCCCAGTTCTTGTAGATATAACCTTCCACGTCTACAGGCTGACAGGATTGGGTCAGATTGCGTCGTAACTGCTACTAACCTTGCCACTGGTTTTAGTCTATTCGACCTTCATTCACTTCTTCATATTCGATTAGCAAATTTCAATCATCAGAGAGGATGGTGCAATCCACTTGTTCCGTGCCGCCAAGTTCTAGATCCCCTTTACATCCCCCACGTCATGTCACATTGCCAAGCCAGACACGAAATTTTATGCTCTTCGGCGCTTGCCTCTGCCGAAAGAGTTCTAGCTGCCGCCCTGTGTGTTCTTGTATCAGCCGAGCGGGCATAGTGTGTGCCCTGCTTGCCGCGAATAGCAGCCGCAAGGGCGGTGGCCCGTTGGTCCAGCTGCGAATACCTACAGACTAGGCTGCATCGGAGTGGCACCAGACGGGGAGTTGGATGATACCATGTCCGACTGCCAAGCACGGGTCGTCGCTAGGAATCAACGGCTGCTCGCCACGGGGATCACGACAGTTGCATTGTTTATCACGACTTCACGTGGCGAGGGATGGCGTCTATTGTCGGTCAGTTAAAAGGGACATCGATTGCAACCACAATGATGATCGTCCAGCCCGTTTGCAATCTAGGCCAAGTCACAGAAGCAATTATTGTCACTTGGACTCGACACTAACTGGTGGCTATCTTCGGTCAGCCCTGATTACGAGGCGTACGGCGTGTTAAAGAGTGTTTCTCACTATGGAGCTGTCAGAAGTGCATATCCGTACCGATACCATTTCTTGCGACCGACATATATCTTATTGTGCATAATTCTTTGAATGGCAGCTCGGGATTTGAGCGAGGCAGGATACATTGTCCTCATCATCTTTTTCAAATTTCTCCTTCTGTGGGGGCCACGATGCATTAGCTTCTCTTTGGGTCTTTGCCAAGACAGACAAGCCAGGTCTTGGTCTTGGAAATTTGAGGCTGGAATTGCGACATCCGAAGCGACAGGGATAAGGAATGAGGGAGCGTTGAACCGGTGCAGTCAAGACAAGTCCCAGGAGCGTGGAACACGGTCCAGATTGAGCTAAGCGGACGCGGCTGACAAGCAATGGCTACACCGAGAATTTGGATAGAGGTTAGGCTTCAATATAGATCTAGAGAAAAAGAAAAGATTGCCGTAATCTTTCGGATCTCGTGGAATGGCCGACGAGTCGAACGCTAACATGCTTGGGAGAGGGTCTGGCCCACAGAATAAGGCTTGGTTTAAAGTCCGTGAGCTAATTCTTAAGCTTAAATTCTTGTTTAGCGACGCGCACACATGTGATTTGCACTTCCCTGACAAATGGGAGCGGTCCTGCAGGTCTCTCATTCCAGCAGTCTTTCCCTAGGCCCGCGTTTCTTTTTATCATTAGGTTACATTCGTCAAGTCTCGGAACAAATCAGATACCCAGCTGTCAAGCCCGTCTCGTCAACTCCCCGCTCCTAGGGGCCACGTTCTTCTTGGCGACAACGCCCACTGGCCAGACACACAGCGCTAAATGCGCACATCAGGAAAACATTCGGGGAGTCTGGCGGGGAGTTGATCTACCAGTGGTTATGTCGAGCCAAGATCACGCTGCTGACGCCTCGTCGGAGAGCTTATGGTAGTCCCGGCTTGTTGATTGGGGGTTTTTACCACACGGTGAGTCATTTACGTTTCTGTAGCCACTCGAGCCGAGTGCTTGGAGGTGGTACAAATCAGCCAAGAGTGTCTTGGCTTACCTGTGGTGATGTGGCTGCTTGAGGATGAGGTAGCACAACAAGCAGGATAATTACGGTGATAAAACACAATAGAAATTAAAGCAACAGACCAGTGGCTTACTATCATATTATTATGATAAATCACAAGCTTTATTAACAGGTTACATTGTGTCTTTGTCACAACATAATGAGCCTATCTGGCGTGGCAAGTACGTAACGTCCATGGCAACGCCTAAACACCCTGCTGGTCTGGCAGCCGTTCTAGCACCTCCCATTTTCCACCAACCATCCACAACACCCACTCTCTCTGATGCACCTAAAACAAAGCCCCGGCACTTGATTATTGCGTGCTTGGCTTGGCACAAGCCAAGCTGTTCTGACCCAGCGAGCCGAGAAGTCCCAATTGCCCGTCGGGGAGATTAAAAGGACGGCAAGGGAACGCGTTCCACGGCATTCCAATCAACCAACCCAACCGACCTTCATCATGGGCAAGTTTGATAACACATCGTCTACGTCGTCAGACTTCCCTCAGCCTAGAGAGGATGAAGAGGCCCTCGCTCTCCAGCATGATTGGAGCAAGGAGGAAGAGTCCAAGGCCAAGCGAAAGTGAGTGGCTGCAATCATCCAATCGTTGCATTGCATTGCTAACCAAGTTCTCTTTATCTTTAGGCTTGACTTTATCATCATGCCTCTCTTGACCCTCGGCTTCTTTTGTCTTCGTACGTATCCCCGCAGCTGTCATCCTCCCATCGACCAAAGACCATGCTAACCACCTGTCGCCACAGAGCTCGATCGTGGAAATATCGCCAATGCCCTTACGGATAACTTCATGGAAGATGTCGGTGTCACGCAGAACCAGTTCAACGTCGGCCAACAGATGCTGTCCCTCGGCATCGTCCTCTTCGAAATCCCTTCCAACATGATCCTCTATCGCGTCGGCCCCGGCAAGTGGTTGACACTGCAGTTGTTCCTCTTCGGTACTGTGAGCACATTCCAGGCTTTCCAGAATAATTACGGCTCCTTTGTTGCGACCAGATTCCTTCTCGGAATCACCGAATCCGGATTCATCCCCGGCGGTCTCTGGACCCTTTCCACTTGGTATACACGAAAAGAAACGGCCAAGCGCGTCATGTTCTTCTACTTTGGTAACCAATTCGGCCAGGCCTCTTCCAAGCTGTTGGCCTACGGTATCCTTCACATGCGAGGCGTGGGCGACAAGGCCGGTTGGTTCTGGCTCTTCGTTTTGATGGGCGGCTTCACCGTCCTTAGTGGCGTCGTACTTGGTTGCTGTCTGCCTGATTCGTTTAAGAACCCTCGCAGTACCTTCTTACCTAATGTCAAGATCTTCAGCGAGAGGGAGTTGCACATCTTGCAGAATCGTGTCCTTCTTGATGATCCCATGAAGGGCAAGAAGAAGAAGAAGATTGGTCTTCCTGCTTTCAAGAAAGCCGTATGTCTCCCGTCACGTCAACTATTCACGCTGGCTTATACTGACATCGCATTAGTTCTCCAATTGGCGACTTTGGGTCCATGTCATCATCACCCTGACCAACAACGGCCCCCAGCGTGCCTTTGACACCTACTCTCCTTCAATCGTTAAGAGCTTTGGTTTTGAAGGCCTTACTAGCAACGCTCTCGCCTCAGTCGGTCTCTTCGTTCAGATCCCTGTTTCTTGGGGGTTCAGCTATGTGTCTGATCACTTTAACAAAAGACCTGAAACTGTCATGGCCGGCTTGAGTATGCATTTGCTTGGTTACATTTTCAACCGTATCTTCACCGAGCTTGCCATTCAGGGCTTGAGTTACTTTGGCGTTGTCTGGACTCAGACCTTTGGCACTTTCTCCCACCCTCTCAACATCGCCTGGATGTCACTAGCCTGTGACGATTCCGAGGAGCGCGCCCTCGCTATGGCTATGGTCATCATGGGTGCAAATATTGCCGGAATCTATGGAGCACAGATCTTCCGATCCGACGACAAGCCCCTGTACCGCCGTGGATTCAGTATCAACATCGCTGTTCTCTGTGTTGGTCTCGCCCTTGCCGTAGTGCGATTCGTTGACGACAAGATCTGGCGAAAAGACAAGGTCGCTCAGATCCAGGATCAGCTTGCACACGAAAATGGAAACGACAGCAACACTGACGAGAAGAGCGACACGCAAAAGGACGGTGTTACTCCCACTCTTGGATTGGAAAAGACTTCTCCTGTCGAACTGAATGCTGCTGGACGGCCCACCCCACTATAGGTCCCTTCTCATGAGTTGATGAGAGCCTTGGTCTTGTCCGGTCTTTTAATCCTTGCTTCGGCCTTGTTTGACACAAACTTTGGATACCCAGTCAAGAAGCATGTGTTGTTGAGGGGCTTTGGGAAGTTGGAGTTTCCCAAACTTGGAATGAACTTGGGGTTGTCTTTCTTCAAAGTAGCTATAGATTGCATAAATTATAAAATTATGTTATGATCGATATGCCATGTGGCCCATTCTGTATATCGCGGTCAAAGTGAAGGCTTCGGTGCGCGTAGACATAAGTTAGTGTGAGCATCATGCTTGGTGACTAGAAGGTATCAACAATACATTCAGAGATCTGTTCTTCAGAACGTTGTTGCACGGGACTTTACGATTTGGTTTTCTGGGCCCTAGGAGAGATCCAGTACGACGAGTAAAACCCAACATGTGCCGTCATAATGTATAAGACCAGCATCCCAAGAGACCTATTTCTTTTCATACTCAGGATTGCCCTTGTATACAAAGTCAAGATACATACCAATTCCGGTTAGAGGCAATCCTGGTAATAGTTCTACAATTATAGGTCAATAGTCTGACGACAGAATAGACAGTATCTCCGACAAGGTCTATCAGAAGAACGGACTCCTTTAGCAATGTATTCTAAACTAGGTAATGTAAAATAGCAATATAGAAATAGAAATTCTAAGCTTATAGTTTAAAGACCAAATAGAAGAGTATAATAAGATTGTCCAAAGCCCAATAAGTATATGTATCTATTTTATGATTATTTAAACTGTTACGCGTCTCCCTTTGGGGATTTGGCAACGCGGAGCGAAAATCAACAACATTTACTAGTAAAGCCAACGTTACGCAACCTGAGGCCAAGGGCAGTTCCCTGGTTCACACCCTCGATTCAAAATGGCGGCATCAAAAACGTCGCCGGCACCCCTCCTCGAAAGCAGCCTCGTGGTAGGGGGATGCGGGTTTCTTGGCCATCATATTGTCGGCCATCTGCTAGAGGACGGCGAAAGCGGAACAGTCTACGTTCTTGACCGCGACGTCACCAAGAACAGACACGACGGCGCTACATACATCCAGGAGGATATTGTTGACGGACTGGCTGTCGGCGGAGTACTAGCAAAGATCAAGCCCAGCGTCATTTTTCACTGTGCTTCGCCAATTGCATCGCTGCCCGCCAAGAGAGAAGGCGAATTCTATGCGACAAACGTCAAGGGAACTCGGGCTCTGCTCACGGCTGCTGCAGAAAACGACGCTGTGAAGGCTTTGGTTTTCACTTCAACCGTTGATGCATACGCCAACCCGCCCCATGCGGATGTTGACGAGACACATCCTCTCTGGTCTCCCCTGGACAAGTCCAACGAGTACAACCGAACGAAAACAATTGGGGATCGTCTTGTGCGCGAAGCAAACGGACCTCAGCTACGCACCGTTGCTTTACGCCCTGGCCATTTCTACGGCGAGAGACACGTGCAAGGCATGGTTGAGGTACTCGATATGTGTGCCCGGACCAAGAAACTGGTCCAGGTCGGCGCTGGAAGTAATATCATGGAAGTTATTTCTGCTGATAACGGGGCGACAGCGCATATCCTTGCGGCCAAAGCACTTTTGGATCCAAGTCGTGCACCGGGCAAGATAGACGGCGAGGCCTTTAACATTTCTGACGGAGTCCCTGTGCCTTTCTGGCATCACATTGGTGTTATCTGGAAGACAGCCAGAGGTGAGGATGTGTTCAAAGACGTTATTGTATTGCCCGCGTGGGTGATGATTGCGGCTGTTGTTCTAGTCGAGTGGTCGTTGTGGATTTTTACCTTGAATACGGTTAAGCCGCCGGTTGAGCTAGGAAGAACTTCTCTTGACTATTGCATTAACTCGCACACTTACAGTATCGAGAAAGCGAGACAGAGGCTATTGTTCAAACCAGTTTCGGATCACGATGCGGTTCTGGTGCAGTCTGCAAGATGGATGCTGCAACATCGGGAGAGTTTGAAAAAGAAAGATGAATAGCGAGGTCTTGCCAGGCTCTCGAGATGGAGTTGATTGTGGATTCATTCCGGCTGTTGGTTCGGAGAAGTTTGACAGATCTCCACCCTAAGGGCGCGCGGTGACAGATGGTCGAGGCCTTATTTGACAGGGATTAGATGGAGATCAGACAGACTGTGGATATAGGTGGAAATGTATCTTGAGCTTTAGTTTACTGAATGGGTCTACCTTGCGCCTTTGACGTGACTTGACTTTCGATGGGCGTATCGTGTTCTTGTGAATGCAAAGAAAAGCGAGAGATATAAAATAGCAATTGAAATCTTGGATTGAGGTATCACCATCTCATACAAAGTCGTCTTCACTTCTAAAATGTCTGAATCTACCGAAACCGTGGTCATTGTTGGCGCCGGCATCGTCGGCTCCGCCTTGGCATACTTCCTATCTCAATCACCCACACGTCGAAACGTCACGATAGTCGACCGATCATTCAGCTCCCTTCTCGGCTCAACAGGGATCGCTCCTGGCTTCGTCGGCCAATTCAACGAATCCGAAGTACTCACCAAGCTGGCCATCGACAGCGTGTCTGAGTACACCAAGATCCCTGGCGGCTTTGACAATGTTGGTGGTCTGGAGATTGCTTTCCATTCAGCTGGCATCGACCGACTAAAGGCGAGATGTGCAGATGCAGCGGAATTCGGTCTGCCTGCTCAGATGCTGAGCATTGAGCAGGCACACGCACTTGCGCCGGAGCTGGTTAATGAATCAGGCCCGGGTGCTGCTGTGTTCTTTTCTTCTGATGGAACAGCGAATGCCGTGAGAATTGCATCCTTCTACCAAGAGGAAGCAAAGAAACGCGGTGTGGAATTGGTGCAAAGCAATGTCCAGAGACTCAACCGCTCAGAAGGCCGCATCACAGGCATCGAGGTTGAGCATCACGGTACTACGCGGCAGCTGAATGCAGACAAGGTTTTCCTTACAACAGGAATTTGGGCCCAAGATCTCTGTTCCGAATTCGATTTTCCAGTCCCTGTGATTCCAGTTGGACATCCATACATGCACGGACAAACCCACGACCATCTCTCTCACAAATTGCCGTTTGTTCGCTGGCCAGAGCATCACGTCTATGCCCGCGACCACGGCGACAACTACGGCATAGGCAGTTACGATCACGAGCCCGTTGGAAACAAGCCATCAAACGGGACTGCTACTGGAGACTGGATCGAAGGATTCAGACAACCCTTGAGGTTTGCCACTGGCCTACTTCCGCCCGCTGCGGCGGAAGACTTCAAAGACGGGAGGAGCTTTAATGGAATATTTTCCATGACTCCTGACAACATGCCCCTTGCTGGAAGGGTCGAGTCGGTAGAGGGACTGTACATGGCTGTTGCGGTTTGGGTCACGCATGCTGCTGGGACGGCCAAGTTTCTCACGAGGGTCGTTGATGGGTTGGATGTGGATGGAAAGATGCGAGAGGCTCTTGATCCTGAGCGTTTCAGAGGGCAAGACTTTGAAGTTCTGGAAGAAAAGTCTTTGTCTGGGTATAATTCTATATATAAAACGGTTGGAAAGCGTGGGAGTTGATAGTGGAAGTTTATTTGCAACACTTTGAGTTTCTTGTGTATTTTTGAGAACAAGTTCATGTCATTTATGGCTCACGGATTCTAGACATCGTTTTGATGATGACATCTCTTTTGGATAATTACTGCTGAGTGCGAAAATGCAAATCTTGGCGAGGATGATTCATTGTGCAATATCACAAATCGGGTTAGAGCATTAATCCACAGCCTCCTCCTCAAGGCAAGGAGTGGAACTACGCTCAAACAAGAAATCGACTCATTTCGATTCACGGCATAAATCAATATATTATCACCCACACAATCACTCAGACCCTTCCAATGACCCCTCTAAACGCCGCTGAATCCACTAAAACAATGGCCAGATTTACCATCCCCATATCAGCCACAGGCCTCCGCGAGATTTCTCCTTCACTACTCGACCTCAGAACAGACGCTGAAATCATCGCCCAACTCCAAACATATCAACCCATCACCTCAGAAAAGAATGTCTGGGCTCTCTGGGACAAGGGCTTCTACGCCATGTACCCCGGCCACCAGCAGACAGTCCTCAACTGGGTGCGACGGCTCGGCCCTTCATGGACTGTGCGACTGGTAGACCTTGTTGAAGGATCCCCTAATAACATCTACAACTACGTCGGCAAGGAATGGTTCCCTGAATGCTTTGTCAACAAGACTATGGACGGTAAACACGCACCGCAACACGCCGCTGATCTCGCCCGTCTGCCTCTCGTCTACGAGCACGGCGGTGTCTGGGTGGACGTTAGCAACATGCTGCACATTCATCTCGACGACCTCTTCTGGAACCATCTCACAGCCCCCGACACTCCCTACGAGATGGGTGCTTGGATCATCACGGGCCAGATCAGGAACAAATGGGGTGACTTTGGCAACTTTATGTTTGCAGCCCGAAAACACTGCGAGTTTATCAAGAACTGGCACAACGGCTATAAAGCGCTCTGGGACGGTCGAACAAATGTCGATGGCTTCCACGAACATCCCCTCATTACTGAAATCGGCTTAGCAGTGGGCTTGGCTAATCCAGACGATGAAAACCAAGTCAAGTGGATGAGCGACTACGTCTCGCAGATGATCATAGGCGACCGCACCCGCAACCTCGTCGATGTCACCAACAACTGGAATGGACGAGACTTTTGGGAAAACAAGGTCTTCATGGTGGAGGGCATTAAAAACGGCATCCTCGGTGCGCTCAGAACAAACCTAGACGGGCGTAAGCAAGCCGAGCTCTTCATGACACGTCTGGACGAGCCTGATCTGGACAAGAGAGCACGAGCAGAGGAGTTTATGGTGGAGATGCTGGAGAAGAGTCACATGTACAAGATGTATCACAACTCGATGGGAAACCCACCAGCTCTTGGAGATCTCGTTAAGAAGAAAGAGCTTCATGACATTACCTTTCGCCCGGGAACCTTTGGCGAGCTGTATCGCTATGGTACTGTGCATTGGGCGCCGACGAGGGAGGTTGAACGATTAAAGCCGCAAAGGAACGGTGACGAACTGATCTATGCTACGCCGACCAAACCGGCAGCTCATGTTCTCAACTAGATAAGATGGAGATGGAGGGATAAGAATAGAGGTTTATGATGGGTGCGGATACTTATAGACTATATTTCGTTGAAATTCAGGCGGGAATAGAAAGGCTAGTATTTTATATGTCAAGTTTCCTCATGTCGCACTTTTAGACTTCCTACTATAAAGATGGCATATAATACCAACCATTCCTCTTGTGTGTTTATCAACGCTTCAGCCTCCACTTCATAGCCAGTTTTCATATAGGAGAACCGAATCAAGATTATTAAAAAAAAAAAGAAAAATGTATAGAACGCGTCTTGGACACTTGACCCTCCTCAAAGTTCAAATACTTACATTGGTGAATGGTCACTGACGAGGCTGTGAAGGCGAGGTTTGCTGCGGTGATGCAGTTTGTCTGCAGACTGTCATCACCATCTCAGCAAGTTGCAGCTATCAGGGAGGTGTCAAGGTATCTGGAAGACAAAGTCACTTAGACTCCCCCCTTTTACTCGTGTTAATTTCGTTCTCAAGCTCGGCCCAGAGGATTCGTAGTTAATGGAACTCACGTGCATCGTCCTGTCTCGTGCAACCTGGGCCCCTTGTGACGATGCCTTTATCACAGTAGTATACATCGGAGCAAGGCTTGACGGGCAAGTGGTGAGAAGCCCCTGAATCCATCCATCCGACTGGGATTTCTATGTGACAGGGCGACATACAGCCACATAGGCCCTGGACTGAGTTGAACCATCGATGGTCAGCATGGAAGATAGGGGTGTTGCATATTGCTTTTCGTCGATTTCAACAAGCACTTTGTGACCTTCATACCCGACATCATACACAGGCTTATTGCAGCAGTTACAGGCTCACAAAGTCTTCTCCAGCTTGGTACCTGTGAGCAATATGTAGTATTATCATTGTGTAGTCAGTGTGCTATCGGAATACTTCATTGACACTGGGATGTGATACGGGAGATAGGTTAGGAAATTATCAAGAGTGAATCCGCAAAGACTTTGTTGGAGTGACAAAAAGCAATATTCGTTGAGAATCCACCTTATTCCCAAACGATGATATTTAGATTCCTTGTTACGTGTTCAGTTGCTGGCAAGACATATAACAAGCACCAACCTTTCAGCTGCGCCATAACAAGTTTGAATCTTACACTACACACACGCACAACCAACAAAAGCACCCCTAGCAATAACGTAGTATTTTCCACCCCTGTAGATATTGGACTGTATTAACAGACGTAAAAGATCTTCCTAATTGCCATCCAATCTCGTCACTTAAGGCGGCAGGGATCACTGGTGGACTTGTGCAAGTCAGCTCTTGTCGGGAGACAGATACTCTATCAGTCCCTCTCTGGCACTGCAACTTGAAAAAAGTCTTCTCTGTCTTCGTGTCTTCTATTGTGCCGTGCCCTATGTCTAGCACGCCAGGCTGTACGCCTCCGAAGGGCAGCATCGATGGAAACCCGGATATTGTCGATCCAGGTGTAATTCTTAGAAACAGAGATTTGATTAACTAGAACTGACACTCGGCAGGTATTATCACCATTCTCAACAGCCATCTCCACTCCTGCTGCCATACCAATCCCATGGTGAAGTCGAGACGCCTCCTGAAACAACAGAAAACACAATATCTGAACGGGAAGCTCTAAAAGCTGTACGATAAGACATTTCATAAACTACAAAAGTGCCAGCTAACTAAATAAGGTGGTTTTGTACAAAGTGAGCTCAGATTTGGACTATTTCTGTTTCTTCTGAGCGTTGTGCGCTCCGTTCTGCTTGCCATCTTTTTGAATCACGCGTCTGAGACTCAAGAGCTATTTTACGCTGCTATTGTGGTATTCTTCCTATCGTTTTTCTGCCAAGTAGTACGAGTTATAGTGATGTTTGAGTCGGACATTCAACAGGTGTTGCGAACGAGAAGTCGGAGAAACATGAGCTAACCTAGGACAGAGCACCGCCGTGCGTCAGGAATGAGTAGCAAGGCCAGAGAGTAAATAGAGTTCAGGTCACAGACAAGATGATATCTTTTCCACAGTCTATCTCGAACCTTTAAAGCTACAGTTAGTGGAATATTCATAGTGAGAACACTTCTAACTACAGCAGTGTCATAGACGGGAAGCTTATTGCTTTGCTAGTTCAACTGCTTTCCTGGCCGCCTCACCAAAATCTGCTTCCACATCTATACCAAGATTAGCATCCGCAAGCTGGAGGCTTTGTTAGCAAATGTGCAACATATATCCAAAGTAATCAATACTTACAAGCTTCAGTGCAGCCTCAGAGTTCGTCCCTTGCAGTCTGGTCACTATCGGGACACGCAAAGGCCCGAGTTCACTTGCTGCTGCGATGATAGATTCAGCAATCATATCACATCTCGTAATGCCTATTCTTATATAAGTTCATACTAGACGCCTTCAAGCAGTGTATACTTACCGCCATAGATATTGACCAAGATAGCTTTGACTCGCTCATCCCTTATAATGATTCCGAAAGCTTGTAGCATAGTCTCTTTCGTAGCCTGGCCCCCAGCGTCTAAGAAATTCGCACTTTTGCCGCCATATAGACTGATGGCATCGTTTGTAGCCATCGCCAGCCCTGCGCCATTGACGACATTTCCAATATTTCCGTCCATTCTCACGTAGACAAGTCCATGTTTTTCTGCGTCTACTTCATCTTTGATTTCTTGTTCCGAGTCTCTCAGAGCAAAGAGAGCATGTTGACGCGCCTTCGCAGCATCATCGAAGACGAAACGAGAATTTCTGCATGTAAGCTTACCGCCAGGGAGACGCAAGATATCCAGTTCCAGATTGATAGCTTCCTTTTCAGAAAATATTTTGTATAGCTTCTGCAGTATATCCTCCAAAATCTCTGATGAGGTCTCTGACAGGCGTAGAGTCTTCGATATGCCAATTACCAGACTGTCTGTGATGCCAGTACTGAGCTTGAAAGCAAACGCTTTCTTAGGACCTATGGTGTTTCGTGGTTCTGTAGATTCATCGAATGTTCCAAGTTCTTGGACTCTGATAACTGGACGGTAATATTCACGGTCGACGGCTATTGCGAGGTGCCAACCTTTCTCAAACTCGACGGCGTGTTCCACGTATAGGTATTTCCCAACTGGGACATTCCCCTTCTGTGATGGAGTTTCTGGTTTGTGGCTCAGTATCTTGGCTACCATTTGATTTCCCTCTTCGATATTCCTGGCGATATCGTAATGTCCTGGTCCTAAAAGAGTCTGCTGTTTAAGCAATGCTTTCCCTTCTGTGGAGGAAAGGTTAGACTTGGCAGATTATATGTATTTTCATGACTTACGGAGCAGCTTTATCGCGATTTGTGCTTGTTCAACTGTAGCAGGAACATATGCTGGAGGTCGGGCAATTCCAGCCTTTTACATATGTCAGGAATCTCCAAAACTTGAACAAATAAGCTTCAACTTACTTCTTCTAGCAGTCTCTGAGATTGGTATTCATACAGATGAAGGTCTCTTTTCTGAAAGTTTTGAATAGGCTGTGCTCTCATTATTAGCAGGTGTAATCGAAAGTCCTGGGTCAGTATTTACCTTGAAATGGCTTGCCACCGGTCGAGTGGGACGGAACCCTGGAAGTACTCTAGTAGCCATAATGAAGAGCAAGATCTTTTCTTTATAAGAAAGATGATAGAGGAACAACTGGCCGCAATGAATGACTCTATGAGATGTTGATGATGGAATAGTCCAAGATGATCGACATTGATGAGGGGTAGATACCTATATAGACCCGCTTACTATGTGCGTAGGTAAATTCGTATGAATGCGGCCAGCTCATATTTAACATCCCATAATGTCACTCGTGGCTGATGCACCAGGAACAGTATGGTTAGAACAAGGCTTGCATAGACAAGTCGCGCAGGGTTTGAAGGGGATTTCTGTTCACAACACACACTGATGACCAAGTTATACCGGGAATCAATTACTTGTATTGGAGGGTCCAGAATCACCTGGTTCTGCTTGTGCTGTCTATTACATTCCAGCCATTTCATCTATATGCACCGCATACTCACTTGTGGCCACGATGCCACGAGCTTGGAGTTGTTGTGCCAATATCTGGCCCCCAGCATGAGAATGCTTAGATCCTGTAGCTCTCGAGATGGCATACCTAACCTAGTGGCCCAGCCACCCCCTACTGCTCAAGTCTTCGAACATAAGCCACTGGACCTTCGTAACGGTGCGTTCCACGGAAGAAGTAGTAGACCAAAGAAAACACAGCAACTGCACCGTAAATCAGAATACTCCAGTTCATCTCTTCTGCATTCGGGTTGGGGTTTCCAGGCATGAAGGCCAAGACGAAGATGATGAGAAGGAAAGCCTCGGAGGCGATGTTGATGGGGAGACCCCATTTTCCAAGGCTGAACTTGGAACTTAGGAGCGGGCTGTTTGTGCATCGTCGCCAGATCATGCATCCGATAGAGGTGATGTAACTCGACAGAAGCGCTGTTGTAGCCAGCGAGGTGATGGAGTTGAGGGCGACGGCTGAGCCAATGTTGATGAGTGACAAGAGACTTGAGATTAAAAAGGTCGTCAGGATAGCGTTGATAGGCACGTCCCAGTTTGCCGGGACCTTTGAGAACCAAGGACTGAATGGGACAGCGTGGTCTCGCGCAAAGGCAAACAGCTGGCGAGAGGATGTAGCCACCATGGTGAGGTTAGAGAAGCCAGTCATGGCAACGATGAAGGATGCCATGGCAGTAGCACTCTTCGTGGACTGCGTCGAGTTGTAAAAGACTTGCATAAAGGGCTGGCCAGTCGGCGACTCGATGACTTCCTCGAGGTTGCCGATGCAGAAGCAGTAAGTGATGACCATGATCCATCCGAAACCGCCGTTGAAGACAGTCGTCATGATCATGGATCGCGGCAGCGTACGGCTGGCGTCACGCAACTCCTCAGACATGTGCACAGCAGCGTCGGCGCCCAGAAGAGGCAAGACACCCGCAAGAATACCAACAAGCGTCGAGCCGCCCAAGCTGCCCCAGCCTCCGCCGTCGGTGAACTCGGTGAAGACAGCCTTTGCATCGGCGCGCGGGGAGAGCACCCAGAGAGTGACGAGGATGCCGAAGAAGGCAAAGACGTGGATGATGAGGACGATGGCCTCGATCAGCGGCAGCTTGCGGGCCAGGAGGGTGTTGAAGAGGACGGAGAAGGCGGCTACTGCTATGGCGAGGAGCGTGCCGTGCCATGGCTCGGGAACATAGTCGGGATAGTTGAGGACGATGAGGCCCTGGATCTGGGTTCCGGTGATGAAGGCTGATGAAGCACACGATGTCTGCCAGCCGAGAACGCACATCCAGCCCATGAGGTAGCTGATGAACTTTTGGTACTGTGGAGGTGCGAATTCAGAGACCCAGTGATATTGTCCTCCAGTTGTAGGCGCCCTGCAGGGTCTGGGTCAGCAACCTGGCCATGTGTGTGTGGGGGGAGAGGGTAGTGGTACTCACATTGAAGCCATCTCGGCCATGGAGGTGTTGACCAGCAGAAATCCGATCCAGCACACAAAGAACATCCAGATTAGACCAGCGGTACCGCCATTGACGAGTCCGATGGTTGACACACTTGGCGTCTGTTAGCTAATCTAATGGTCGAGCAGAAGACGCTCATCTGTAGAGTCCAGCTTACCTCAAAGAGAACTCCCACGAGGCCATGAGAATCATGGAGAAGCCAAAGATGGACAAGAAACGGAAATTCCTCTACATCATGGCGTTAATTCTTCTTCTGGAACAAGATCGGTTGGTGGTACTAACCGTCATCTCCTGGGTTTTTCCCATTCGATACATGTCAGCTCGATCGGCCGCGTTTCCTCTCTTCTCGTCGACATTTTCGTTATCATTGATGCCGATGGGTCCATCCTGGACGTCAAGGGATCTCTTGTCGTCATGGCTCGACATGATGATGGTGTTTTTTTCTCTGTTTCCCAAGTCGTATGTTTTGGGAACGGAAAAGGAAGACGGGGAAAAACAGGGAAATAAAAGTTAAATAGAGAGCGAGAGACAGAAAAATATGAATAATGCACCTGCAGATGGGCTCGGTAATGGCAAATGCAGGAGCGCGGCGTGACAGTCTTTAGCAGTGGATATGGAGCTGGGGGTTTACATGCGATTATGGCGTGTCCATGTGGATGACAAGGTATATGACCCCTGAACCCGGCTTAGACGGGGGCCGCCGTTCCGGGCTCCGGCACACACTCTCTCTTTGGAGATTCGGAGGATGAGAGAGTGGGTTCATTTTCTTTAGCAGAGTTCGTCACGATCCATGCATCAAAAGCAAACAACGGACGAACTGTCAAGGGGGAACATCCATAATTATCCGCGCCGTTGTCTTGCAGGACTTGTCACTCGCATCAAGACTCGATCAGATGCTGTCCTGTCGTGTCCTGGGTAAGGATAATGCCCGCCAGGGTTTAGATGGCGAGCGAGCAACCAACAGTTTAGTTTAATAGTCGTGTGTGCTCCTCCTCCTCCTCCTCCTCCTCCTCCCAGTGCCGATGCCGTTCGTCCCATCCCACCCATTGTGATCCATCACTCTTTTTTTTGTCTTTCGCTATGCATGCAAATACCGACGACGGCTCACATCGATTCTCCCCGGTCTCATTCAACGACCATGCCGGGCAGTTGTGGATCGTGACGATACTGTCGCTGATCTACACGACACTTGTTGCTTCGGCGCGGGCATATATCAAGTACCACATGTTTGGCTTCGATGACGTCCTCTTTAGTATAGCCATGGTGAGAAAACACAGCCAACTGATACTACTCTGCATCGTGGACTAATCGTCGCACAGATCTTGCATCTAGCTCAGTCGATCTCCGTCTTTGTTGGCTTGAATAATGGACTCGCCAAGTTCAACTCCATCACGACGCCCGAGCAGTGGGCGACATCCTCCAAGGTGAGCTTCATGCGCTGCTGCTGCTGCTACCACCTCCATCGGCTAACATCTTGTCAGGCCACTCTCGCCGCCGCCATCATGTTGCTACTGGTCCTCGCTCTCTCCAAATGCTCTGTCCTCGCCCTCATTCTCCGCATCATTGGCACCAAGCCTGGAAAGAGTAGGCCCTTTTGCATTGGGCTCATGGCCTTCACTGCAGTATGGGGCATTGGCTCCTGTGTCGCGTGGCTCGTCAGCTGCCACGCCGATGCTCTATTGACTACGGATAACGTCAAGCAGTGTCCACACCAGGTATGAAGACATGCTATAGCTCTTGAGGTCTCATCATCAGATAGCTGACCAATGTCCCATGCTAGGAAGCACGCTGGGCCGTCATCATGGCGATAGACATATTCACAGAGATCCTCACCTTCATTCTCGTCGTACAGCTATCGTGGTCCGTCAACATCTCCTTCGGTCGCAGATTGCAGGTCGTCACGGCATTTTCATTCCGCCTCCCGCTCATCGCCCTGTCGGCCGTTCATCTCGTGTATTCTACGAAATATCCAACCTCGTCCGAGCCTCAGTTCTCCATCACAAAGACAATCCTGGTCCAACAGATCATGGTAGCATGGTCCATCATCTCGGCGACGGTACCCAACCTCAAGAACTTCCTCAAGTCGTTCTCTATAGGGATGGGGTTTCCAGTGGCCTTCGACCTGAGCATGTCCGGGTCTAGGGCATACGCACTTCAGTCAATGGGGAAAAGCCGCTCCGTGGGCACTTCAGCTGCGGCTGCAGCTAGCGCAGTTAAATCAGCATCTCATAGTGTGGTCCGGGGTCGACCACAGACCTGGAGACCAGACCAGGTGTCGAATCAAGCAACGGCCGCACATGAATCCGGCAGCCATAACCGAGATAACAACTCGGAGGAAGGGCAGAGCTCCAGGGCTGGGAGTCAAGAGATGATTATCAGCAAGGCGGTGGAGTGGACTGTTACGTATGAGGACCACCAATATATTAAACGTTGAATGGTGCGACATGACACGACGATAGCTAGGGTTTACGGTTATTACTTGGACTGGGAAAAGCAAGCATGCATGGGCTGATAGACTTTTTTATTTTCTTCTCACTTTTTTTCTTTCGACGATTTAATCGAGGTTCCATCACAGGTGGAGTCAAGATGCTTGTCAAGATGCCAGGTTCGCGGAACACTTCCCCTGCTCTTCTTACAAGTTCATTTGGGACCGTGCAGGATCTCGAAGCGAAGATCGAAGCGGGCCAATCGGACCAGAATGGACTCGTGAGTGAGGCCATTTCCAGTCATTGACACCTAGACAAAGATATAAGGCTAACGTATAATCAGTCAGGTCCAATTCCATCCATTCGATACCAAACTCGGCCATCAGTCATCACCGGAACCATGTCTGACATCGTCTTGCGCGATGCGCGCTATTCCGAACTTTCCGAGATTGCCCACATCATGGCAAAGGCCTTCTGGGGGGACAATCTGTTTGGAGACCTCATACATCCCCATCGCAACGAGTACCCCGATCATGTCGACATGTACTGGCTGCGGAGGGCGCGTGTCAACTTCTGGGACTATCGATGGAAATGGCTTGTCGCTGTGGCCAAGGACGAGAATGGTTCTGAAGTCATCGCCGGAATTGCGCAATGGGCGAGACTGGGAGAGGGTGGCCGCAGGTTCGAGTTACCGTACCTCGATCCTCGTGAGTAACTCACACCTTTTGGATCTGATTACTCAAATTAAACAACCCAGGAAACCTCCTCAAGCCTCTGTCCTCGGTAGCCATGAAGATCCACGCCTGGGCTTGGCCAAGCCGCGCAGCAGATCCCAAAGAGGAAGATATCATAGAACGCGCTTATCCCCATTTCGAAGACATATGGAGTGGCAAGCGTGCCGAGTCTTGGTATCTGGAATGCTTGGCAGTTCGCCCAGATTTTCAGGGGAAAAGCGTGGGCCGTAAGCTTGTCAACTGGGGCCTTGACCAGGCCAAGGCTGAAGGAGTCTGCGCTTCGGTGGTGAGCGCCTTGGGGAAGGATGGATTCTACACTAAGTGCGGGTTTGAGGAGCAATTCGGCAGCGCTAGACAAGGCGATGGCAATCCCTTGGCGGATGTTCCGGGAGCTAACATGTTTTGGATGTGGCCTAATACCAAGTCGTAGCTAACGTTAGATACCAACCTTAACTGTATAATCGCTAATGTTCTGTATCCTCCCTCGATAACTTCTTGACGGATCATTTCCTTTGTCAGTCTTATTTGCGAATCCTTCGTCGTCAAGCGTGATTTGACAGCTTGACCCTCAACAAGGGGCCCCCTGTCGGTGGCTTCGGAGATAGAACCAACAACTGGCAAACCAACAGCCGATGAACCAGCTGAAACGTGCATATCCCTTTGGCTGCAGGGCTCGTCCCAAAGGAGATTACTGTACATAGTACCAACGGAAACCCAAATATGTGGCTCATCTGGTCGTTGGCTCGTTGCAAATCGAGCATTTCAATCCGTTGGTTGTAAGAGGATGGATCAATTTGATCAAATACCGCGCGCTGCGGGAACAAATACGACGCTCCGGGAGATAATCCACCATCAGTAGTTACATCCGTTGCCAGGGTCCCTGTCGTTTCCCCTCTGCCGAGACGGACAGAGCACAGACTCGATGAACCTGCGACACCACCCTCACATGTGAATTGTTAATTGATCTTTAGCTCTAGATACAGAGTCCTCTCTTGGTCGCTCAGTCGTGGACAAGATTCGGTAAGAAGTGTTGTAGACTGAGGCAGATCAGCCGAGATATCCTCGACAAGAGCCAGTAAACGTTAATAGATTAATTGACTATGGGTCGCGACGCGTAAGTTGTTATAAAAACATGAGTCAGTAGTAACCCAATATTGAGACTGGCGGTAAGCCTCTCAGAACGTGTCCAGACAGCCAAACTCATATCCAAGCAAGTCAAGTCTTGGCCGATTTCAAAACGAGTCCCATCGTCTGGTCACATATAACCACGCCACTTCCAGGAACATTGACGTAGGGTAGTAGCCATGGCTGAAATGTAGGTGACGAGTCCGGGGTCCTGGTGAACTGTTGTGCCACCACTTCGTGTCGAGGGTTTCGGCTATTGAAGCCTAGGTGTCAAGAACCAAGCCAAATTGAATAATCGCGGCAGCAGGGTTGAAGTAATTGCAACAGAGGAAAGGCTCGGAGGTTGCGGTCAGTGACCCAAGAGTCTCAATAGTGACCAAATCCGTATAATCACTTGAAATATAGTGGTATTGAGAATTGCTGAAAAGAGATAACATCACAGCAGAGCTGAATAACTGTTTTCTTGTGATCTCAGATATACCCAAGGTTGAGTAGAGCAGAGTAACTTGCGATGTTATCGAAATGTAATGAAGGAGTGGATTGATGAGGACTGAGGCTCGGGATGGAAATCTGAGATCCGCCGCAGTATAATGGATAGACTTTATTACCAAATCTGTAGACCCAACAGTACTGAGGACGATGTACGGTGGTGGTCCTATGGCAAGCCAAGGGGAACAAGAAACCCGATGTTTACTGCGGGTTCCGGAATATATCGAGGCGGTTGTGATGGTAGGCTGCTGCCAAACTCGATGACGCAAATCCAACGATAGAACGTCAGGAAAAGGGAGGTTTAAGGGAGTCAGTTCCATCATAAAAAGAGTCTTGAAGGGGCAGGTGGCCTTTCAACAGCAGCTGTTTTGAGCGGCAAGACAAGATGGGACGACGAAGCTGGAGGCTGTAGGAGTCCGACTTCGCTGCCCTATGGAGGAACCCCATCCATTTTGGACTCCATAACGGTGGAAGCTAAGCTACTCACTCAATACTGGACCTTGGCTCAACCAACCTCGTAAGAACTAACTAGCCACGACTCAACAAACTCGATAGAGAAAGCTGGACGGGGTGGGGAATTTTCTTGATATGAATCGCTGCCTTACTTGGCCCTAGGCCCTCTTATATTTCTGCATCTTCTATTCTTGTGGCTGCTTCATGACTTGACGAACTCCGAGGAGAGTGTTGGACTGTTTGGGCTTCTCCGCTGGCATCAATGGCTTCCTTTCTTATATTACCATATGCTGCCTTCTACCGGATATTTCGCAACCCAACAAGCTCCGTAAAGAATGTTGGACGCTCTGGCAGTTTCTGCTGACGCGTAGTCTTTTGCTCGGTGCTTTGTTTCATCGGTTCACACATTGTCTTGGCCTTCTGCTTCGCGGATGGAGCGTCAGGGTCCTGGGCTGGCGATAGAGTTCCCGCACCCATCACAATAATCATCAGCTCGTAGAATCAAGTAGCAGCATAAAGCTTTCAAAACTCTCCATAAACTTATCAGTAAAGCTTTAGTCTCGTGGTCATCAATAGTGGCTTTCGTGCTCACTCGATCCATGCCATTCTCAGCCGGTACGGCATCTGCCTACCTCTATAGCAGACGAATTGGGTTTAGAAGAGAGAGCGTCCCTTCTATGGGCTGTCAAATGGCAGGAGGAGTTCCCTGGAGTTTTCGTGACGCGTTGCGCTTTGGTAACTTGTAGGCAGGTGGTCACGCTATTCAACGGTGGACATAATACTCCGTTTATACGGTTTGGGCATAAGCCAACGGTTGAAATTATGGTCTGAAAGAGATACTTAGATCGCTTTTGTGGTTGAGCTAGGATAAAATTACATAATACTCCCTTTACTAACACTGAACGATATGACTGTTGCGATAAATAAATGCATTGTCACCGACTAAAATAACAATTCTCTTACAATCATCTTGATTCTTCTAGCCTGGGCAGATACCGTGAGAGTCCGCAAGTAAGACAAGGCTGAATTTCCATCGTACCAGCCTTCCAGGTAAACATTTCGCGTGTCGAAAGCAGGTTCAAGTATTTGGCAGCACTTTTCATTGTTCTGCTGTGGCAATTGACTGTGGTGTTTCGAAACGTTCGGCAACTTGATTGTCTCGGCGAACAACAATAACAATCAGTTCCTTGACTGTCATGCTTCTGTAATGATCTCTCGCTTGGGGCAAAGAACCGAATCCATACCAGGCCTCGTTCATATGTTTCATAAAAAGATGGTTAAAATGTTCAAGAAATTCGAGAATAGGGCTGCCGGGGACGATGTGCTGTAAGGTTCCGGGTCCATACTTGTCAGGCAACTCAATCTCAATATACTCGTGCTCGCAATCGAAAAATACCGGCTTGATGTCTTGACTATTGCCCCCTGGTGTCCAGAGAGCACTATGATCGATGAGGCGGATCTTGGGCCACTTACGCCGCGAATATGCCTGATGAAAGACTATCTTAAGCAGGAAGTTCAAGGAGGAGGGGGCTGTTCCAGCACGGTAAGGCCAATGCCAGCGCCCGACAGAGAGACTCCAGGTATGGTCGAACTCAAGAGCAAAAGTATCCAGGATCCAATTCAGGAAATGATCTCGAGTGTTCTGGATGCATCGACAGGTTGGTGTCCAGCCGTCCAAGAATGGCTCCCAGTCATGGGCGACAATACAGAACATATCCTTCTTGGGGTGGACGATAACATCCCCGGACTCTGCCTGCTGGCCGACGTTTGAAGAGAGGTAAACTCTGTCCATACGGTTTCTCAACTCAGCCTCCTTCGACCCCTTGATTTCTGCGTAACCCTTGGGCCAATACCAATTATACCGCTTGGCAGCAACAACTTCCCTGGACTCTTTGCAAGCGGTCCAAAGACCTGCATGCCAGAGGTAGACAGGTCTGTTGCTTTGGTCTCCTAACGTTGGCCCATTGAAGTCTACTGGGACAAATTCCTTTTTTCTGTTGAGCGTAATATATTGCAAGCCATGATGGTGTTCACGCGACTTGAAGCATGCCTCTTCCCAGATTTGAAGTCGGATCTCAACCGGCAGTCTTGAGAATGAATGGAATGTTGAAGCCATGTCGAAGGTGAAGCCCACTCTGTATCAGGTAAGGGTAATAGAGGGTTTATGAAGTTAAGAAAGATGAGAAAATCAGAAAAGCAGAAGGGGGGGAATAGGGATATTTGTAGAAAATAGGATCGAGTTGGCACATTGAGTTTAGTTACTTTGTGTAGCTTCAAGGATGTGTGAGTTATGTGATAGTTCTTTTCAAGAGAAACTTTGGGGCGTATCAATGACTTTCCACGCTGAAGCTTATATTGCTCTTCGGTCATATCAACCAGAACCAATGATGAATAGGTTTGGACCCATCAGGTTTTAAACGTGAACAGATGAACTGACTGTGGTGCGCAGGAGATGGATTACATTCCGTTCAAATTGTTGGACATGCATGTAAGCCAATGAATGATACGATTGGCTAGACATAAACTCATTAAGAGTGAAATATTGTTAAAATTCAATTGCCAAGGGACACTATGGTCAAGTAACACATATCATGTATAAACTTGATTATTACCATTGCTTCATCCAGTGTCGTTTTCCACGTCTCCCATAACTCAGATGTTGTGCCTCATTATTCTCAGCATAATAAGTACCATACTCTCCCCATACATTCGCATACGTGTCTGGCTTCTTTCGAAACTCAATCATCGACTCTGTCTTCTTTTTCACAGCTAGAATAAATTCTGATTCGACCCTCAAGGCAGAAACTGTGGCCTTACAACCCCCACACAACGTGAAATGATTGTGGTACAGCATAATACTATTCACTTCATCCTTATCCAAAGACAACGGTTCATCAATTCCAATGGCTTGGTCTTCGTACATGGATGCGTCTCGACTGTCCCATGAATTCTCGCCTTGGGCCAATGGAAACATCCGCCAGTGGATGAAGAACTGCGTATATGGGTGTATGCTGCTCATTTGCACCACTAGATCAAAGAGCAAGCCCATTCTGATGCCTTCATCTTGGAAGCTTTGGTACTTGCGTCCGAGTTCGGCGTCCATCTTGCTTGGTTCCGAGTAGATGCAGCTGTCCACTGAGGTGATTTTTATCAAGTCAAGCTTTGCGGGCGGCTGAACGGGAAACATGCGTCTCCAAGAAGCTTCTGGCCGTAGGTACTTTTCCCGCCAGAACGGGTCATCGTACCAGCTTGTTCGAAGAATTTGCCCAAGCCCCTGGAGACATGACGCTTGAGATGGTTCAAAAAGTGTGAACATGGGAGGGAATAGTTCCGCCAGAAGTGAGTTGAAGCATCTGGGCCGATTCAGACGGGGTGCAAAGAACAATTTCTGCTGGAGAGCTACAGACTCCGATATCGTCTTTTTGAAGTGACTGTGGACGCGTTGCGTGACAAGTAGTTGACGACAGTCAAGCTGGAGAAGAATCATCTCCAACACCTCGACTGTGCCAAATACTTTCACCAACAGTCGGCGATGCTTCAGGCTGAAGGGTTTGTCCGCCATGCTGGGATGCAGTGTTTTTGTTGCGGGTTTGCGTCGACTCATCTTTCATAGAAAGTCTTGACATATCTTGGAGGAATGTATCAGGATAGTACGGGTTTTAACACATTTCTTTCCTCATGATTGTGTCGAGTCATCGGGGACGAGATAAGCTGTTGAATTGAGTCATCTGGAATGACCCCTTGTTCAGTGTCACGTTATTCCCTTTGACTTGGCCTCTTTCGGACACCATAATCTGACTGTTCAAGACCAGGGTAAGCTTCTCCTCTTTCACCTTGTTGTCAACCCAATCCTTACGGGCCCTGTAGTCGGACGGCACTCGGAAGTAGTTCCTTCATCTTGTCGCCCATTAGGCCCGGATGTGGAACTATAATTGCACCAGCATCCTCGAGCGCCTTTGCTTTTTCTTCTGCGGTAATGTCTCCAGCCGAGAAAACTGCTCTAGCATGGCTTATTGTTCTCCCTTTTGGCGCTGTTCGTCCGGCTACCATTGCTATGATAGGCTTGGGGTTGGCGGACTTGCGATGCTCTCTGATAAGCTCGGCTGCCTCATGTTCAGCTTCACCTCCGATCTCTCCAATCACAATAATTCCCTTGGTCTCTCCATGCTCAAAGAAGAGCTTGAGCCCATCGGCCAATGTTGTGCCTAAAGACTGTCAATCCAACTGCAAGAAAGGAGCATTCGAAGTCAGATACCTGGTAGCATATCGCCTCCCATACCAACTACGATACTCTGGCCCAGGCCAGCCCTTGATGTAGATCCGACTGCTTCATAGCTGAGTGTGCCAGACTTGGACACGATGCCCACACAGCCTCGAGTATACTGATTTTATGGCATGATTCCCACCCGGCATTGTTCTGGGGCAATGATACCCGGACAGTTTGGACCAACGAGCCTTGTCTTTGACTGGGTTCTTAATATCTCATGGACGCGAAGCATGTTGTGAACAGGTACATGCTCTGCAACCGCGACGACGAGGGGTACCTCGGCTTCTATGGCTTCGGTGATGGCTTTGGCGGCGAACTGCGCGGGCACAAAGACAGCGCTGGCATGAGGTTGAAGTTCATCTACTGCCTGGTATTGTGAATGAGTAAAGTACTTGGGGGTTGCAGAGCAGCTTGATACTTACGTCCCGAACGGTGTCAAAGACAGGAAGATTGAGGTGAGTTTGGCCCCCTTTGCCTGGAGAGACGCCTCCAACGACTTTGGTTCCGTATTCTATCGTGTCTTTTGCATTCTTGGTGGCTTACAAGGTATTATTAAGATCACCTGTCATATCGTTGGTTTTGGTGAATGTACCGCATTGCCAGTAAATCCTATGCGACAAGTACATCACAATTAGCTTAGCCATCTATCGGCTCTCGGATTAGGGTCTTGAGAGACGTACCTTGAAATATAACTCTCGTTTGATCATCTAATCAAAGATTCCGTATTTTCTCGTCGTAAGGACATCTGCCTCTGTGCGCTAAGGTGGAGAGGTGTTGCGCTATAGCGCGCGCTGATTGGCCAGATTAGGTCTATAATAGGGGCTAACTAGAAAAGGCATAATTTATATATAACCTTTAATAGAGAAAAATAAGGCTCTTTTAAATATTAATTTTAATACTT